>JAQFZM010000099.1:0-56779 GCA_034695785.1 Galumna obvia
TTTATATTCTGTTCACCAAGCTGAATTTCATGATACTTGTTATTTTTCATTATCAGAGGGACAGTCGACCAGACTTTCTATTAAGTAAACAAAACTATTTTAAAAATTATCAATTTTGAGATATGCTCGCCAATGAAGTGGATATTTGGTTTGACCCCAAAGCTTGTTTATAATGTATTTTAATACAAGTGATTCTGGTCTCAGATTTTTGTTCAGATTAAGTTTTTTCAAATAAAGTGTGTTTCCCAATTGGAGTGTTTAGATTAATATAAATTTGATAAAATATATATAGAATTGTTTAATTTTAAAAACTATAATTTTATCAAATAAATTTGAAAATTTTTATTGAAAATTTTTAAAATCAAAGATTTAAATGAAACTAATTCTGGTCACTTTTTAAAAATAAATGAGTTCTATCAATTTGAAATAAAACCTTACACTAAATTATGATCTTCCAAAAGGTTAAAAGGTTAAGAAATCCTTTAATCCTGAACCCTGAGGAGTAAGAATTTTTTTACTTTAACTTTTATTCTAAGTCAAAGGGTTAAAGGTTTAATTTCCAACTCATTTTAAATTATATTTTTAATATTTTATTTATTAATAAAAATTTGATTATACAATCAATAATCATTATTAACCAATGTATTAACCAATAATCATTATAAAACCTTTTTGGAAATAATAATTATATTAGAAATTTTAAAATATTTTCTTCAGCAAACACATTTAAATTTATTTTTGGTTATAAAAATACTAAATACCAGGGATGGCTAAAAGGAAGGCATACCGGAATACCCCTACGCCTACCATCAGGCCAAAATTTGAAAATACCCCTACGAGCTTAGGACCCTTAATATTTGCGTCTATAAACAAACTATATCTATTGACATTTTTTTGTCTAGGGGATATTTTGCCAAATACCCCTTTTAGTACTCGATACTTTACCTATCCTTACTAAATAGATGATATACAGTGACAATTATATAATTTAATTATAAATAATTTTAATTAGATCACATTATTAGAACCGAACAATTTGTTGAAATCAATAACATCGAAGACTTATTCAAATCTGTTTTAAAATTCTTTGTAATGAAAGAGAATTTCTCAATGAATTTCTCCAAAAAGTGACTCAAATACAACCAATGCTATTAACAAATCGAACAATATAATTAATTTTCGTTTTCAAGACTTGGCTAATATAACCTTTTTTATAATCTTAAAATGATTTATTATCTTGCACACATGGGATACTAGATAACATTCTCCCGTTTTTCTCTTATATCCTTGGTAATAACAAATGTACACTTCATATATCCAATGATAAAGGAAGTAATATACTATTTTTTCCGATGGTCAATTGAAAATCATCATATCGATCAAAATAACATGATTTCGAAACATCACATCGAAATTATCTATTTCATCTAATTTTTCATAAACTTTAGAATTTTATATTCTCGAGAGTCAAGTCTTTATTATTAATGGACTGAAGTAAGGCCCAGAGAATCAGGTTTTCGGTAAGAAGTAAAACTATTGGCTGACATAACTACATATACAGTACTCAGTCTTAAGATATTTTTTGATATAAAAGTTGATTATAAATATAATTAATGTTTAATTTTAACTTCACTATGGTAAGAATAACCTTATTAGAATAACCAGTGGCTTTTATTTAGTAAGTATCCAATAACCATAGGGGTCAATTTTTCCCAATCATATTATTTAAAATGTTTCTATAAAATAATGTAAAAATGACTCAAATTTTTCTAGTTTAATTTCAAAATGTTTTAAACAATTTGAAAAATAAATTTTATAAATAACTTATTTTTTAGAAACTGTAATTTAATACTTTTTAATTTAAAAATTATACAAAATATGAAAGTTAATTTTATTAGGTTTTCTTTTGTGTTTAATATTTTTCTACAAATTCATTTAAATTCAGAAATAAGATTATCTAGACTAAATTAATTTTTTAGTAAAATTATTTTATTTCTTTGTTTAAATTTATTTCAGGATATAAATATTCTTGCAATAAAATCCATGAATTATATACAGAAAATATCACAATTTTAAAGATTTGAAAAGATTTGGTGAATATATTTCAAAATTTTTATTTAATTTTAATTTATTATTTATTTCTATATTTTAAGTAAGATAAAATTCGATCAAATTCATAATATTGAAAACACTATTATACAAATTGAACGTGTTCATTAAATTAAAAAAGTTTTTAATTCAACTAGTTAAAATTGTAATTAACATTTTAATTAATAGAATTACAGAAAATCAACTTTTTAAAAACAACTATTTCGTTTTGAAATTTTCTTAACAGAAAAATATATTAATTCGTCATACCTAGATCCTTTTATACAGGTCTAATCAATAGAATTATCATCAAGTTTCAAAATTTTACAAACTCAATATATTTTTGATTTTTGAGACTATTTACTGATTTTTATGAAAGTATTTTATTAAACAATTCAATTTATCATTCATTCACCTTATAATTTAATATATAATGAATAATCCCTGGAACTTTACCCTTTTGTAAGTAACGGGAAAATTTCACTTTTTTGTAAGGAACAGAAGATAGTGGTAGGCTGTGATTTCCTTCTCTTATGACCAACCCTTTTATTAGTAGGGGGAAAATTTCATCTATTTGATAAGAACGGTGGAGTGTGTGTAAAATATTTTATCCTTTTCTGGAGATCATAGCTTTTGTTAGTAACGGGCAAATTTCACCTTTTTGATAGAAAAGGAATTTAGTGGTCGGCTGTGATATTTTTCAATTTATTCCAACTCTTTTGTTAGTAACGGAGAAAGTTCGCCTTTTTGATAGAAAAAGAAAGAAGTGGTAGGCTTTGCTTCCATTGTCAAAAACTCACATATCTAATTGCAAAGTACTAGAAACAAGGAAACCCTAACTTGCATAGGAATGTTTTTAAAATGCTTGATTATATTTTTAGCTGTAATAAATTAAATTGATATTATATTATATTGATAGAAGCTCGTAAATGTAGTGATTATAGGCTTTGACTCAAACCTTGTTTAATAATGAATTTTTCAAATCTCCAGGTACTTAATGGCTACTCTGTAGATATAATGACTAAAGATTTTAAAATATAATTACAAATCATAAAAAATGTGGTTTTTAATTTAGATTTTATAGAACTAAATCAATTAAACATTGTATTGGGCTTAGATGAAAATAAAATTTAATCATATAAATAAAAAATCTTTTAAAAATAATTAAACCTGTAATTTATTCCATGAGATGAATGTATTATTATCTAGTATTGGAACTTTCAAAGTGCGCACTTGAAAATATCATCAAGAAAAAAGTATATCTAGAAAAAATGTTTTAAATTAAAATTTACTTATGATTTGATTAAAATCATTTGTTTACTTTAGAGTTCAAATTTAGAGAACATTATTTATACTCATTGGTCAGTACTTTCTCTTTATAATAGAGATTTGACCATGATACAACGTATAGTCAATGTGAAAATATTAGCCTATAAATAATTATTAAAGGGAATAATTTTTATATGAACATGGTAATAGTATTTAAGAATGCAAAAAAAACTACTCCCAAAACTACTCGATTTTCCTATCCTAGCTTATAATTAATGGATTCATAAATTAAACCCAAAACCACTCAAAACTTAAAGTACAATAAAATTGACTAAATTTGTCCCTTACTTTTAAACTATGAAAGCCATACAAACAAACAAACAAAAGGTGTCACTCATTTAAAGTAATTTTGACTCACATTTGATTTGTTCCATAAAATTTGACTAAAGTGTCCGTATATTTGAAACTGTGATAAATTTGGGTAAAATCTACTAATATTTGATCACATTTTAACTCATTTATTTGTTGTCAAATTTATATTATAAAAATTATAAAATAAAGAAATGTCTTTAATCAGTAGAAAGAGGCCACAGAAGCCCAAACTGCCGAAGAGGAGAACACCTTATGTTCTTTTTATGCAAAAAACTTCCCAAGTTCTTAAAAAAAGAGAGTTAACCCTCGACTTTAATTTCATCAAATATTGTTCACAGATATGGAAAGTATGTTAACACAAATTAACGCCAACTTATAAAAATGTTTGTTCTTAGCAATTGTCGAATAAAGATAAGGAGTATTTCAAACTAAAGGCCGAAGAATTGTCTGAAGAATATGAAAAAGAAATGGAATTATATTTACAAAAGAAAAGACAATTCGATAAATATGTGAATAGAATTTATAGAAAGGGATTTCTTAAAGATTTGGACGACAAAAGACATCTTATGCCTCAACAAAACAATCCAAAAGACTTACCACAATCCACTCTTCGCACCTCTTTGTCCGCTTCGAGCGGACCTTCTCTTGACATGAATTCAAAACAAAAAGAAATGAATTATCAAAACGACACTCAAGAAGACACTCAAGAAGACACTGTCAATGAAGAAGAAGATAACGATAGAGAAGAGAAGGAAGAAAGTACTGATGAAGAAGAAGAAGAAATATTTAGAAATTTTTTAGCCTTGCATAAAATTAAATTTATATAAGACATCAGACTTTCTAATCAATATTATAATATAATTAAATCGTTTATTTGTTAAACTATTTACTGATTATAATTGATTGAAATGTAAAATAAGTTTATATATTAATTAAAGTACAGTTTTTATACTTTGGTTTAGTCCGAATGACATTTGCTATTCGTCCTAGCAATACATTCAGTACTCAACGCTTTGTTTTATGCATAGAATTATATTTCATTCAATCAAATATCAAGCATTCGATTCGTACGAAGGCTGACAGTATTGTTGGGACGAATAGCAAATTACTATCGGATGAAAAGCATTTTCACTTTCAATAATAGGGATAAATAGCAAATGTCGTTCGGACTAATCCAAAGTATAAAAACTGTAATTCTATTGACAAATAAATGGAAAATAAAAAAATCATTGATATTACTAATCATTAATGGATTCATAGATGGAACTCAAAACACCTCAAAAACTAGAATATTCTCTGAAATACATAAAATTGACTAAATTTTTATATACTTCAGAGCAAAGGAAAGGTTTTAAATGATATTTTGGAAAAACTTATTTTAATTATTTATATATTTTTTTGAAATATTAAAAGACTTAAATAATTAAAATATAATTTAAAAGCTTTTAAAAGTTAGTTAATATGAGTTAAGTATTACTGGGATTTATAATTCTTAAGCGCAACAGATTATATTGAAATCAATAATTTTATAAAAATCTATAACTATGAAAGTTATACTAAAATTTGAGTCTTTTGTATGTTTTGAATCTATAGATTCTTATAGTTTGGATAATTCGTGACATCATTTGTAAGTGTTTGCAGACATCTTATCATTGCTTTTATTAATGTTTTTCTTCGCCAACAGTTTCGAAGAAAGTCTCCAAAATTGAATTTATGGCAAAATGTGTCGGAAGTGAACCAAAACTCGAACCAATAAATTGGTTGTTCGCTCTCTTTCGGAAAGACTACCTCAGGAATCGGTAGTCCCTCTTCGAAACTCTAACTTTAATTAAAACCTTTGAGCTATAGCTTAGAATTCCAGTCATTTCTCAAACGCTCCAAATATTATTGGAAATCCAATTAACGTTTTGTTAAAATAAGTCGAAATTAACCAAAATTTTAATAACATTTTCTCATTTAGTGAACAAAATAATAAAACAATTATTTAATGCAATTTATTTAATATTTGAAGTCTTTCCTAAAGTATAGGAAATGAGACAAAAACTGATGAGTGAAGAGAAAAATGATTTTCAATTCATTGTTTGACCAAAAACTTAGATATTAGTTCTGTTATCACAAAATTGGCCCAAAATTTCTGGAATTCTTTTCATAAAATAACCAAAAAATAATTTCTCGCGAATCGTATCCCCAAAACTCTATTAATAATAGTTATCGGAGAAGAAAATCTCAATCAATCTTAAGTTGTCCTCAAAGGCCACCTCTGCTATGACTGCAACAAATTATTGCACAAAATATCTAATGATAGTATGATAGTATGCATTCATTTCAATTCAAATAACATTTGCATTGACTTTGCATTAAATCATAACATAATTTATTCAGTATTTGGCAAATAAGACAAATATTAGACATTTCAGAACCAAAACAAAAGGGGTATTAAATAAGTTTATCAAAGCGTAATGTCATCCAAAAGAGTCTTTTATTCATTTCTTTTTTGTAAACCTTTTGGTATTTGAAAATCTTTTGCATTTAAGGATCTGAAGACTCTCCAATTTTTGAGAGAAGGAATGAAATCCACTGAGTTTTTAGAATTATTTGCACAACAAATGCATATATTATTTGATTCTAAAGTGGAAACAAATCTTTCCACCGATTTATAATACATTAAACTTTGATAAACACCGAAAGTCTTGGCTCAACGTAACTATAACTCAAACTGAGATGAGAACGAGTCTTTTATTCCTGTGTCACTCCATTCGCTTCTCTGAACATCACATCAACTTTGATTCGATTCTTCTTTGATATGAGCGGTGAAGTAATCTTCCAATACTTGTAATTTCACGTTTCAGACAAAATTTCTGATCGAAATAATACTTTTATAATGAGGGTAAGCTCTCTCTCTCTCTCTCTCTCTCTCTCTCTCTCTCTCTCTCTCTCTCTCTCTCTCCGACTGTAAAATATATCCTTAAAATTTGATGAGTAAAAGCAGTTCTTCTGTTGTAATACTTTTCAATAAATTTCAAAACAAATCCCTTTTGAAGATTAGTATAGCTTTCAATAAATTGCTTAAAAGTAGACACAATCGGACTAAAACTAAGCAATGAGTAAATGAAATTCTTTGTTATTTTATTCATACTTAGAAACAGTAAAATAAGTGAAGTAATGGTAAAACATACGCTTTTTATTGTTATCGTACGACACACAATTGTAATACTATTGTATATTACGTTAAATCTTTTATTTGTAATAATGAACAACAAAAACATAAAAACAGAATATTCTAAACCAAACATATAATAATCATAATAAGGGATACTCAGGGTATGTATAATAGACAAATTTACGATTCTATATTTTCTAAGATGCTTGTAATTATTCTACCAGGAATAAATTTAGGAATGAATTAGAAGAATAAGAGTCAGTAATATTCATATTTTGAATATAATAGTAATAATACTTAACTTTTTTTTATAAGAAATAAGTTTAAATTTGGTCATTAGCTAATTGTCCTGGGCATATTTAATCAAGATTGATTTTCAAAATAAATTCAGGAAAAATATTTATGAAAAAATATGGCTTTCATTTGAATTCTTTGAATTTAAACCTTTTTAGTCTTTCAATACAATAAGATTTAAGAATCGGTGAAAATGAATATATATTTCAAATAATATATTATAATTTCATATATCCTTTCAATATATGAATAAATGTTTGTAAAAATATGGCATTTGTCACGTCTTTTGACTTTAAATTCAATGCATTGATGTTTACTTTGATTAAATTCAAGTCATACACAAAAATAGTTTTCCAGAGGTTTCAGATCAATAGCTATTTAAATATATGTTTGTTTTATTTATATCATGTTTTGCATTAAATTGAATTTTTACTCAAAAAAATCTTAAATTTTTTACATAAAAGTGTTTTTTACATAAAAAAAATCCAGAGTTTACTATAATTCAAATGTTTTACAATTTAGTCAATGAATGGAAACAAACTTTATATGAATGAAAAGTGATTTTCCATTCGTTTTAAATTGATTTCAATGTTTCTTATATTGAAGTGAATTAATTGAAAAATCTTTTATTCGTTAAATTTATTGAATCGATTCTCGAAACAAATATTGGATTCAATTTTGAAAATAAGTATCGAAAGCAGTGAAGAAAAATAACTTTTTATATTGTTTTGACGCAAACATCAAATATATACTCGTAATAAGAATTTATAACCGATAGAATGAGCACAGAATAAAAGAAATCATTTTCTTTACTTAAAAAGACAATTCTGATATTCCTATAGTTTTATCTAGATTAAAATCTGAGGCTCGATCAATTTGAATATATAAGTATCCAAGGAATTAATCTCATTTATTCTGATTTTAATCTCAAACTCGAATATAGAGTCAGAAATTGGCAAAAATGGAATCAATTCTGGTTTGTTATCGGAGGCTATTAAAGTCAGTGGCAGTCATTCTCTTCTGAATTATGTCGTTCCCCATCGAAAAGCATTAAACTTTTTAATAAAACAGATCTCTTAATGAAAATGCAAATGAGATTTCGTTTGATTAAAATATATTATAGAATCATATCTGAACCGAATATAACTGATTCGCGTCAATGCATTTCATTCTTAATATTTTGTTAAATTATATGCATTCGGTTTAGTATTTAATTTAACTCTCATTATAAGCAAATGTTCAAACAAATCACAATTAAGCCAAACATCAGATCACAACACTTTGTTAATTAGGAGTCACTTACTAATGACCAAGTCACTAATCACAATTATCACAATCAACTTTCTTTTTGTTTTAGCTCTGATTCAATCGATTATTGCAATCAACAAAAATGCGATCAAAAATAAATTATAATTAGTTTTGATTATCTCTTGGCTTATCGTTAGAATAACATCTTTCGCATACATTAATCACATTTAGATCTTCTAAACTGATTCTATTCATCACTCAATAAACAGTTTATCAAAAATATCTTCAGAATAATAAAAGTTCTAAATATTATATTATTATTGAATCATATCTGTATCGATACCACATTTATACACTCTTTCGGTATTCACACTTTCGGATGTCTTTGGAATTTAGTTAATATTTTTGTGGAAGTCGTGTCAGAAACTGAATCTGTTTTTCACTGAATTTGATTAATATATCGTATATTTTGTGAATAAATCATAGACTCTATCAAAAGTATTTCACTGAAAAAAAAGTTAAATAAATTCAATAAACTATTATCAGTGTCTGTGACGGACAAGTTTTTTCGTGGCATATCTATTGTCGACAATTCTTTTGTGTAAAATCTAAACAACAATAATATATCGTGTATTTAGTATTTGTGAGCATAACGTAACTCATTTAAAAAAGGGATAGAAATTGATTTATTCGCCAAATATATTCCGTACACTTTTTCTTCATATTATGTATGAAAAAGTATTCTTTCAGAGAATTATAATATAAATGGTATACAATGTATGTAACAAAAGTATTATCTAAAAAAAAGTCTTTTCCATATCTATACTCAAAGTTTCATATGTGAGCCAAAAGCTATTGAAATATAAAAGGAAACAAAAGCTTCTTCTGTGGCTTATTTCTCATTTTAATGAAGAAAAAACATGTGATTCCGTATATATTCCAAGAATATTATGAAATATATTTCATATACATTGGAATATGTTTTTCAAACTTATTTTATTGACTTTTAGCTTATCTTCTGTTTCACAGTCTGTAAGCAAATAAAGAATAGAAATGTCCACAAATTTATTGGATGCATATCATCACTAGTTTTATGACACTGTTTTGCATTTCAACACTAATATATGGATTTGAACTGAAATGACATCAATTGATAAGATTGTCAACAAAACCCGATTAGACGACGTTTACAACCATTTTGTATGACTCGAAAACAAATCTTACCTAAAATATTGTGATTCCCTTTTGAATCAAAACTAAAATCTTTTATTTAGGAATCAGTGCTTTATTTGAAAACTTAATGAAATTTTGAGAAGAAGTTGTTTTATTGGTTTACTTTTTGTCTATTAATTCTTGGAACGGATTGTATTGAGTCAAACATATACTAATGATTGTCAGTCAGTTTCATATATATCCTAATAAATACGATTAACTCAAATGTAGATAAATTCTTATGTAATTCCAAATAAATTGCAATCAATATTAGGTTCAGAGTAAGAGTTGAGTTAAACACATTTCTTATAAAACTAAATATAAGCAGAATTTATAAACCATTAGTTTCAGTGCATTCATTAATATTGAGGAATATTCTGACATTTAGTGAAGAGAAGTGGCGCTCAAATTAACTTTTGTAAGAAACAGGTTCTCAGAAATGTCTCATCAAAATTATCACTCTTTATGTTATTGAGTTAACGGCAAAATCAGAGCACTAGTCATAGAGGAAAGGCTAGTGTCGTAACTTTTATTTGAAACCTTGTTTTGAAAGAAGTGAATCCTTAATCTGAGACATATTAACTCACACTAGACTTTGGCTTTAGTTTTTCATCACTCAGTTATTATGTTTGAGAAGCTATTATTTATTCTTTGCCGAAGAATAACAAAGGATTAAATACATGACAGCCAGCGCTCCATCTTTTCTGTGCCATGTTTTGTGTTTTGTGTTAAGTTTTGGGTCAAAACTATTATTCTTTTTTGTCTTTTATATGAATCGCTTTTATAGATATTAATGGCTTTCGATCAGAATTTATTTTAGATAAACTTCAAAATAATACCCCGAATAAACCATATGATAGAAAGACCAGGATTTAAATGGATCACTTCAAATAACTTCTATTGCAATCATATGTTAAACAGTGGCTCAAGAATTGGCACCATTTCTAAGAATATCGACATTTAATGCAAATCTTTTCACTAAAAATGTTTTATTCAAATAAAAATGAGTCTAAAATTCATACAAAACGTTATTAAATTATTTTGAATTTTGAATAAAAAGAAAAGAATTTTTCATTACATAATCAAAACTAAAAATAATAAATTTATTTTTAGACTGAAATAATTTAAAAGTTAATTACTTATAATTGCAAAGAATTGTATATAATTGGAACGAAAACTAATTGGAAATTAGTTTTTATTTTTGTTTCATTCAAATGAGTCGAATCTATTGAGTAATGCTTTTTATTTGAGTGCTTCCCTTTTGATTGAATTATGCCATAAATTCAGTGCAAAAGAAAATATTTTTCGGTTAACTCATGTAATAACTTATGACTTATGATTGGCTCAACATTTATGGCATTCTATTGATAGATGTTTTTGTCTATTCCTGAACTCTCAAAGTATAAGTCAATCCCAGTTCAGATAAATACTTATTTAGAAATATATTGAAAGAGAAAAATGTAATATTCGTCAAAAATTGTTGGCTTTTTCTTTGAAATATAGATATTTTTGTTTGTATTAGTCCTTATTGTTTCCAAAACTTAGCTCACATTTCATTAAATGTTATACTTTTAAAAGTAAACTCAAGAATTTCATCCATTCCTTAAACTCAATTCAAAGAATAAAAAGAAGAGAAGCAAAGATTGGAATCCAATTGAAACAACTTTAAGGGAACAGATTTTGTCAATCGTTTATAAATGAAAACTTGAGGCCAAATGAATATTTCCTGAAATAGAATTTAATTCAAAATCTATTCCTTTTGGAAGAAATCTTTTTTTATTATTGTTATGAAAGATTGCAAAATAAATTTGAAATTTAAAATATATTGAAAAACATTTGAATTCAATTTGTTGTTTATTTTTGTTCAATAGATTTTAGAAACCCTTATAGTCTATGAACAAAGTGTAGCGGAAACAAATCCTGAGCTCAGAATGATTTGTCTCTTTATATTTGCTGGCAATTCATGAAAAATCAATAAGTTATTAATCGGATGTTCTTTAGATAAGAAAAAAAATTTAAAGAAAAAAATGGAATTTTTATTATTTAATCAAAACTTTTTTATAAAAATTGTTGATCTGAAAAACGTATTGAGGAGTAAATCCTTTAGATTTGATTATTAAAAATAAGATCAACGAATCTATTAATCATATTCTTGCAAATATAATATGCTTATCATAAAAGCATTGATTTTTACATTTATTTGAATAAATTGAGAATAAATCAAAATTTTCATCAATTTTTCATTTAATTACTTCAAAAATATTGATTTAGTCTTATGTTGGCTCCTATTTAGGGATTTATCCATAAAAGCAAAGATGAATTGGATTCGCATTCAATCAATTTTTATTACCATATTTTCAGAGTTAATATAATAAAGGATTACATATTGAAGATTATTATCTAATGATAGCACAGCTTATATCCATTTTGTTGAAACACAAGAGTCATATATTTGGAAAACTAACGAAACAGTGACTAACCCTTTAAGTTATTGCTATCGTAAGTGACTGTAAGGGACTGTAAGGCACTACAAAAAAGATGATACGAAATGATGAAAAATTATGATTGAATTTATTGTGAACACAGTTTTTGAGTACATTGAGAGTTGGCTCCGGAAATGTGATTAATTTCCAGTTGAGTCCATATTGCAATTCACAGCCTCCAAATGGACTCATATGGACTGATATAGTCTTGTGCTGATTCAGCTCAGCCTTAGAGAAGAGCATCCGTTTATTTTAGTGTTGACCGCAATAAAAGGGAAGAGAATAAATAAAAGACCTAATCTGTAGTGCATTTCTCTTCGTATTCTTCTTCTGGAATACATATACCTCTCCGTCGCTCTTCATTAGAAATACAGGCATTTTTACTTAAAAATAATTAATCCGATCAATTATGCGCTCTCACACTATACTCATATATATATCACCAGAGCTTTTGTCTCTTAAATATTAAATACGTTTCCAAAGACTATGAGAATAATAATAATAATAATGAACTCATTTTTGTCTATTAGTCTAAAAACACATAAAAAGTGAGATCTAATAAATTAAGAAAACTTTAGTATTATTACAACAAAACAAAAAAAATGAGATAAAAGTGAAATCGCGTCAAATATTTTTTTAATATAAGTTAAGTTAAAATTATTATAAAAACTTTTTTCAATTTCTTTTTTAATCCTAAAAAATCCTAAAATATCATATGATATGTTATTTTGGTTACTTCTAAATAACAATTTTGTTTGACTCAATTCTCTTGTTTTGGATTTACATTATTTATAGTTATGTTTATAATAAGTCATATTTCGGTTCATTCTTTTGTTGATTAATTTAAATGAACCCAAGATTTCAGAAGTAATCCAAAACTTCTTTTGCATAAATAACATGAATTTGAAACAATAGATAAAAACTTAATGTGTGTTATTGTATGGAAAAAATATTCTGTGCCTTCATTACATTTTGTGCTCCACATTCTTATTCTAATGACTAATTTTTTGGGAGAAATCTATCTTCGAAACAAAATGACTAAATTTATTATTATTATTATTATTCCTTTCTTTAGATAAAAAGTTAGTATAACTTAGTATTTAATATATATTTTTGTTATTATATATATTTTTTTGTCTTAAAAGATACACTTCTTTTCGACTAATGATATGAAAAATTAAATCAATTTTTAGACTCGACTCACATTTTCTAATAAAAATATTTGAGTTATAAAAACAATATTATATTCACTTATCGTTTTGAGTTTAGAATTAAAAATCCATTCAATGAATTAATGAATGGAAAATAAAGGGAACCCAAAAAAATTCTTATCACTTCTTAATTCAGTGCAAATATTTGCTTTTTGTTTGGTTAGTTCACGACTCAAATTAAAAAAAGGAGTGAATATGAATTCCACTCATTCTTTTGGAGTCGTTTTTCTGGCAATGAATCGGATGAACACTAATTAGAAATAAACGAATAATTGGTTTTAACTTCAGGGAAGAGATAATATAAGTGGAAGAGTTGTGTCATTAAATTATATGCTTTGATGTCTGATTATACGGACTAACACTAAGATAAGTAATAGAGAGGACTGACATAATCAACACAATATCAGAGGAAATGCACAGATTTTCGTCAAGAATTTGTAATTGAAATTCCTTTATCTCGAATACAATAAGAGTCGGCACATATATCACATTCATAGACACTATTAATCTATTATTATTATCATCGGTTGTGCTCACAATACTATGTGTTTAAGTCATCACAAGAGTCCATATTATTCGATGATTTATGTATTAATAGACAACTAATGGCATAACCAGTGCTCAGGTAATGTCAATCGATTTATTCAAAAAATAGTTCGGATAAGAAATCTTTCTATTCATCCAAATGTCGAAAATGTAAATCACATTATATTCACCAAATTATTACTCATTAATGTGTCGTTTGTTTTGAATTAATGAAAGCAAATCAGCAATAAATGAATGAATAAAAGAAATATTGATTTAAAACATTTGTCAACACTTTTTGTAATTCAAATGAATCTCTTTTTAAAAAACAGTAAAAAATAAATCATTTAAATATACAAACATTTGATACAGTATTTGATGATTAAAAAAAGTCATTAAAATACATTAAATTTCTAAATAAAAACATTTCATTTATGACAGTATAACTTCAAGTGGAAATAATTTCTTTGCCTTGTTAGTTTTTTAGAATTAATCAATAAATTTATATATTTCTTATTAATTTCAAAGACTCTTTAAATGTTTACCTCAATATACAGAAGAATTTTGCATAAAATTTGAAAACTTTTCTGGATTATATTTTTTTCCTATAAAATCACTTTAATTTTAACTTAAAACAAGAATCAATTACTTTTTTTTCTCATATTTAAATCCAAAATTAGGAAATCTTAAAACTTATTTATCATTACCTAGGTAACATTATTTTTTTTGAAGAAATCAATCCATAAATATATTTTAAGTGGTAAATGCAAATAGAATTTAATAATCAACTCATAGTAAATCATTTGATTTATAATCAAAATAAAAATCATCAAAAAATCAAAACTAATTTACTTAAAAGTATCCATAAATTGTAGTCTCACTGAAAGAAAATAAATTATTTTCAAAAAAAGGATTTTGTTTAGTATATGAATAGTATTGGGACATTTCAAAAATCATTTCAGAAAGTCTCTAGAAAATGTCTAGGAAAAATTTCTTTTAGATGAACGCTAAACATGTGTTAAAATATTATTTTCTAATCTTTTAAAAATCAAATCAATATTTATGTCCGCAGTATTTAAATTGAAATTAAATTATATCCAGGAATTCATCCGAAAGAATAAATGAGGCAAAAATTTATTCTGTGCCGACAAATATTAATTATCGGTTAAAAACTTTTCAATTAATTCTATTTAAAACTTGATTTCGAAAATTTTAAATATTTATCAAAAGTAAAGAATAAATAATTAGATTTGAGATTAGCTCAAATCCATTAATATTTTTTCAGTTGATTTCAAATTTAATTAATTTTAATAGAAATATATGCTAGCTATATTAATTGAATTTTGGTAAACGCCATTTCATTTGATAAATTATCTACAAATTATTACAAACCACTGCTCTTATTATTTATACTTTCAATATGTAATTCAAGAAATTACTTCTTATTAATATTATTTGACTCCAATTCTCGAATTTCTCAAACATTTTTTTCTATTATTTTTAAAATAAGCAAGATGATAGGCTCAATGACAAATTAAGAAAATTATGACTACCATTTAGACATTCAATATAAAAAAGAATAAACTTTGGTGTGTTTTCATATTGAAATGATCATGGTAATATTTGTGGTATTTGCTAAAGAATATGAAAAATTTTCCGTTAGTGTAATAAAATGTTTGAATAATTTGAGTAAAAGTAAATAATTTTTTTGAGTTGTTTACAGTTTTTAAGAGTAGAAATGGACTAAAATAGAACTCTCCGTTTTTTTAATCAAAAAAAGTCTTTTTTTTTGCCCAAAAGCTTCTAAAAAGTATAGATTTGAATGTTTGGAAAACTATGGATTTGAGTGGAATATATTTTCTCTTAAGATTTGAAGAATTTTTCTCATCTGTAGAGTAAATATAGTGTTGACTCGAATGAGAGGTAACTAAAAATTTGATAAATATTTTCCGATATTTATTCTTTGAAAAAATCAAAATTTAAATTCGAGGCGTTTTATTGAGGGCTGTCCACACTATTAATTATATGAAATTCTGATATTAAACTTTCAAACTTAAATATTAAGAGAAAATTTAATCCATTGATTTTATATATCTATATATTATATAAGAGTTTATATAACTTTTACTTCATATAAGTTTATATATATAAAGCCAAATAAATCCATATAAATACCCGAAAGTAATTATTGCTATGTAACATTAGTGGTACCTTGGTCATTTCTAATGAAGCTGGGAAACCCCCTCACAAATGCTTTTAAAATCAATAACTCATTAGAGGAAGAAACGGCAAAAACCGCTTATTTATTGGGAATACTATTTAAAGAACGAAAATTTTTGAAATCGACTGAAAAATAATCGGTTTATTTAATTCTAATATGAGTTCAATTCATAAATGCTTTTCATAAAAGAATTTCCTGACTTTTCATTTATTAGACACCATTCCATTCCTTAGGCACTCCTTCTTTATATAAGAATATTTCAAAAAAAAAGAATAAAACTTTTAAATCTATTCACGAGTTTATAGTTCTTTCATTCATCACTTAAATTATAAACAGTTTTTGCCATTTCTTTATGAAAATAAAGACTAAAATCTACACAAAAGAATTTTTTTCTAAAAGACTTATCTCGACCTTTAATTTACTGTTTTTTTTGTGGAGAAAAAATGAGTTTATTTAGTTTTGTGTGTAAACTGTATGTACTTTTGGATCAAATTAATAACACTGGAATGAAGTTTATATATGAAATACGGGGTAATAAAAGATAAGGAAATTTTAAAATTTTAAACATTTTTTGGATAATAATTTGAAAAATAATCTTAAAATGTCTTAAAATGTCTGATTTCCTGCCTTTAAAGCATAAAATATTTGGGAAAATATTTGACAAAACCGTTGTTAGACTTTTTTTTGGTTTCTATAAATAAAATAAAATAAATCCATAAAATCCTTGAATCCGACACTGAATTCAATTTTATGGCGTAATTGTGGCTCAAATGCAAAATAAGTCATCACTGAATTGAAACCGAAGTAAGTATTGACTCTTTTAAATAAACTTAATTTGATTGAACTCCAAAATTGATTGAAATTTAAAATAAATGATCAATGTCAATTGCAAACCAACTATAGATCAATTGTTATTGAAAAAATTGATTGTATTGAGCAAGGTGATTTTCATTTGATGTTTTGCTGAAAATGAGAATCAAATAAACTCTGAGTTTTATTGAATCGGAAAACTTCATATAAGTTGGGATAAGGAATGGAATGGCGTTGACATGAAGTCAATGCTATTATTAGTTGTGAAGAAGAGAATAACAGCAAATCTGATTCCACACAATATTAAGACGTATGACAGACATCAGATTTTCTTCTGGTAATACACTCCGAGACCAACTCTTTTGCATTTTCTCAGATTTTGTGCTCAAAAAAAAGAAGAAAAGATTAAAAGACTTTCATTTTAAACCTTCATTGAAAAACATGCCTCAGGTCTGTATCGACACACAAATGGATTCGCCGTTGAATTAAGAATAGAAGCGCCGAAAGGAATGCAAATTTCAAATGAATTTCTTTTCTGCTCTCAATATAAGGACTGAGAATAAGGAATTCGATCCATAGTTCACAAAAATGTTAACAAATATATTAAGGAATGGCAACACTTTTTTCTTTTTCAAAATGAAATAAAAGCAGTTTTCGAGTCAAATATATTTCAGTTGGTTTTTGCTCTCATAATAAACTTTGAAGTCAAGAGTCAATTCTGTTCAGAATCTGTTCGACATAAAAACCTATGAGAAAGTATTTAATACAATGCGAGTCAAGTAATTCTCCAGATTTGCATAATTTCTAATTATGTCAATAACATAGCATTGACTTAAACCTAATTTATTCACTGATTCTCCTCTAATTCGGGCACAGAATCTGAATTTAAAAGTCTCTTTGAAAAGTCCATTGAGAGTGAAAATTGAGTTTTAAATGTTCAGACACTGAATTAACGGCTCACAAATACTGTCATAAACTTGTCTCTCAACTAATTACGAATTTTTCTGAAAAACCAATCATTAGTTTTGAGGTTAAATTTAAAAATAAATGAATTTCTATTATGAATACTTCGATTATAATAAACTCTTTTTCAATTTTTTGCATAAACTATAGAAATCAAATTAAAAACCTATAGACGTGTGAATAGAAAAATGATATAAAATTGAGACGAGAATAATGTCAATAAACTGTTCAAAGTTTAGTGCGATTTCATTCCTTTAGGAAAATATTTGATAAATTCAATAAAATAAATGTTTTTAGAGTCAAAAAAAATATTCTGATATTAAAGTTTCTAAATATTTGTATTTCTCAACAAATAATATCTCTTCGATATTATCTGAAAAACACTTTTAAAGAACATTTTTTGGTGCCTTTACTCAAGAAATAAAATTCATGAAACATATTTTAACAAATATTAATACATTTATAAAGTAAAGTAAAGCTCTTTTATCTTTTAAATATTAATAATAAATAGTTTTTCACTAAATTTTGCTAATATTTTAATAGTGAACAGAATATTCTGTGCGTTTACTAATCGAAATATAATGGAGTTTCAGAAAAATTTGTCGGATCATATGTTTTGGTTCTGAAATCGATTTGTGGTTTTCAGTCACCGATGAGAGGACTGATATCACAACAGATAATACTTGTGTTATATGAAAAGAGTGGACTTACTTTTAAAATGTCTTTTAGTTGAAACTAAAATCTTGAGCTCAATATCGAGTGAATGCCTTTCGTGTTTGGAATCGATGACTGATTGCCAGCACTTTGTAATCAATCTCTTAGTCTTTACCGCTATTTATAGTTTATTTACCAATAAATGATTGCGTGAGTAATACATTCATTATAGTGAGGGACAAACGCTTCATATTTGTACTAATGATTGATTGCCATTCAATTATTGGTCATTCAATTTAATTCTTCCATATCTTAATAGTCCTCAGATTAAAATACTATTTGTTTGACTCATTGACCAAATTATCTTCAAATAAGAACCCATTCGTTAGAAACAAAAAGAGGATAAAACAAAAAGAGTAACACTTTTTATGGCCTTCAAAACAGTACTAATTGGAAGCAAAACAAACAAAAAGAGTGTAAATTCATTTATTTTTATAACAAACTTAAAGATAATCTGATGAACATTACACCATTTTTTCATCTATTGCAATTTTTTGAGGCTTTCTATTAATAACGTTTCAATAAATCCTAGATAATTAATTAATCTCTCATGTACTTTATATCTTGATAAAATTTCTATTATTTTGAGTAATGATGACTTTGAGTCAGTGTTTTAAAATGATATTGCTAATAAATTGTTTCTAAAATGCAATTTAAACTTTATAAAAAATTAAGAATTGATCAAGGCAACTTTCCATTTAAAGTTGAGTTAAAAACAATTTTTTATTTGAGAAAAAAGAAATTTATTTTATATTCTTTTGTTTTTAAGGTTTTTTACAAATTTCTTTCTCTCAAATTATAGATTTATTGACAAATAGTAAAAGAAGTGACAGTTTTTCGCCCAAAAGTTGTTGATATGAAATATAGTGACAATAGAATGGAATGGAATGACTCACTCAGTGTTCACTAAATACAAATAAAAGAGCAAATAATAAATATCTATTGATTTTCTCCCAAATTCGACATCAATTTTCAGGAAACTTAAGAGGAAATGAGAAAAATTTTCCATTTTTGTCAAATCCCCAGGATACATTTCCCTGAAACTTAAAATCAATTTTCAGGTCTCCTGGGTTATTTTAGATAATTTCAAGTAAACTCTATAGTTGATATCCAATGATTCTTTTACAAAGAAAAGCAAAAAGATCTAGTATAAACCAATTGTGCTAGTTGAATCTCTTTAGATTCTAGAGTTTCCTAAAAGATTGAGTGTTTATATCTTTATACCTTGCATATTTAAGTCAAATAATTAGTTGTTTTGCAAAATTTGAATCTATAAATACTAGACCTGAAAAGTGTTGAATGTATTCATAAAACCAGAAAATAATAGTCTAATCATGAGATGGTAAGCACAGCATAATTCTAGTGATGTTCCGACTCTGACTCTTGCTTTGCATGACTTGTGTTTGCATTCTTTGCATTTAGTGATGACTTACGCTATAGTGAAGAGTCTTTTGGTATAAAAGATGTGCAAAACTAACAGAACTAACGCTTGTCTGAAGACATTAACTACAAAACAAACTTACTTTCGAAGTAGTCTTCAGTTTGTTATTACACGGAGTACTGACTTTGTGGGACAACTACAACAAACGCGATGACAGATGTTGGCTTTCACCAGATTATAGCTCAGCCCTAAACACATTCTACTGACTCTTCTCGGACTCGACTCTTGATTTTTGTTTTGTTGGCAAAACTAAAATCTTTTCTTTCAATAAAATGCAATATTTCTGTTCTCTACTAAATAAATGAAGAAAATTGTTTCAAATTCAAAGCCAATTGATTGGAAATAATGTGTGAAATCAAAGCTGACATTTGCTTTGAGTCGACCCTTACATCATAAATGCCTTTTTTCCTACAAAAATGTACTTTGAATTAAGCCATTAACTCAACGGAATTAAATGCGAATAAATCTTTAATAAGTATTTGTCAATAAAATTACGTAAAGACTTGTATTGAAGTGAAGTAAATCGTTATCTCTTCTCTCTTTTCAATGCAAACGAACGACATTTTAATACTTCAATAATACATATAAAGTCCAAATCCAATCACAAAATTGTTAATCAATCCCAGAATTTCAGGTGTTATCCCTTCATTTGGTCCAATCCTATTCCATCGAATTACATCTAGATCAATTGTCTTCTTTATTCAAGTGTTCAAAATTATATTAAAACTTAATTAAAAAGTAATGAATTTCTAAACAATTATTTTAATATTAATTTTGTAAATCGAATGCTTTGAACACTTCTTCAGTTCATTTAAATTGATGTAAATGGAGTCCATTTCTATTTGATCGATGAATGCTTTCATTTTAATAAAAGGATAGTTTGTCTTCAATAGAAAGTGTCTTGGTCATCTTAACAGAGGATTATGCACTAAAACTTTCTATTAACAGAATATTTCTTTGGAGATGTTGTTAATGTGAATGAGCAAGGACACTCATTATTTTAAATGGAATCAAACTTTTTTAGAGAAATTGCTTCAATCATTTGAAGAGTTAGAAATTATTTTATTTTAATGGCTTTCAGTCCATTAGTACTTAAGATTAAATTTGTTCCCAAATTAAATGAAAGTAAAGAAGTGAAGAACAAATGTTAGGTTAGAGTAGAGCCATATATTTAATAAACTGATAAAAATGTTATAAATGGGGAGAAACCATAGTTTATGACTCATAGATATTAACTATAAAGTGTTGTATGAGTTATATGTTCACTATTTTCCTCTTTGAAACCACTATTCATAAGACAACACCTAAAGTGTAGTCCATATCTTTAATTAAATTATATGAAAATACATGACATTAGGGCTCATAAAAGTTATTACTTCGACCATAACTTATCCCCAATAAAATTGTGTCGAATTACTTTTGCTGACAAAGTCGACACTCTTTTCAAAATTGCATTTTTGACGCAAACATTTGAACCGATGGTAAACAAGTTAGTGATCGCATCAGTAATAGTCGTCTCATCACTAAACTTAAAATATAAGAGTTTGTGTCCACTCAAATGCAACTCAAGACAAATAACTATATAAATACTAAGAGTTAAGAAATCTAAAGGGTTTTCATCAAATCAAAAGATATTAGAGTTGGATAACCTTATTGTATATCATAAATGTTTATAACAATATACGACATTTATCAAGCAACTCTTCTTAGGAGCCCATTAAAACTACTGTATTCTTAAAAAGTTTCATTAATTTTTCAATACTATTATATTTTCTTATATTTAATTCTTATTATATAAATAACTATAGATAACTATAAATAACCGTATTATACATTTAATCAAGATAAATATTTATATTAGATTAATAATAAGTTCTAATATTTTTCTGAAAAAAGGGGACATTTAATGAAATTACGCCAAAAATATGATTCACTTATAATCCCTATTATATGAATGTCAACAAAAATTTCAATAAATTTGATTTCAAATGACATTAATTTCGATTATATCCGAACCAAATGTGATATTATGTTAGACATCCATAAACTTTAATAAGCCTTAAATGAAGACAATAATTGGATTTGGGTTTAGGATAGACTCCATCATAAACTTCAGATAATAATTAAGAGAATGAATGAATTACTTCATAAGTTTTGTTTAGTTTCTAATTATTTTGGTCTCAAACTTAATAAATATTTGAGAAAAAGTCAATGCTTTGAGTGATTAAAAAAGTTTTCCTAAATTTCATATTAAATTCATTAATGAATTTGCATTCGATTATTAAAATAGAGTAAAGAATGTGAAGTAAACACTAATAGTGCGCTAATTCACTATCAATTAAATTGAGTTCAATTCAATTGTTTGTTCGCTTAAATTAAACAGAAAATTGCAAACAATCGATCAAACGATCAAAAGTTAATATTAAGGCAAAGAGTTATTAAACCACTGCCTCTGAAGGCATTAAATTCTGAGCTATTATTTACACTCTTCTGTTTGAACACTACATTCATTCTATCAATGATAGACAGAGACTACCAAGAGCACAATATGTAGAAAAATCTCATCAATAACCAGCAATGAGTTGGAATACACCCGTGAATACAAGAGATACACAATTTCTTCATTTATCAGTTCTGAAACTTAAGTAAAAAAAGTTTTATTGATAGACATTTGTATTGTAATGTCTATAGATTTGGTCAGTCTTTGCAGTCTTTACATTCTATACCTTAAATAAGTCGAAATCAAAATGAAAGGCATGCGATCTGTTATAAGACGTTTGTCAAGTTTAGTGTCAAAACTCTCGATTCTATCTTCAATTCTTTATGAGTCATAGTTTCTCTTCGTATAAGAGATTATCTTTGAGACCAGGAATATAGTTGAGTACAAAGTGAGTAACACAGAGAAGAAAAGGAACTGCATTTACTTCACTAACTTCTTAGTCCGACATTTGACTCATTCGGTGGAGTCGATCGCCAGACGAGTTCAAAATATTTGATGAGCGCCGGTATAACCGATGGAATGGTGTCTAAGCCGCAGATGGTTCTTAACATCGCTATTATGTCTCCGAAACATTTCTATATCACAATTGGTTACATTTACTGTATTTTATTGAACCATCACTCAATAAATTTAGTTGTATTGTATGCGAGAGCACCTGCTCTCCCGTTGTCTCCTATTGTTTCCTATTGTCTAATGTGTGCCTAAACTTCACAATTATTATTATTATATGTTAGAAAGAGAAGGAAAGGCTGAAAGACTGTCCTCTTATTCTTTTTCAATCAACGCTAAGCTGTAAATATTCTCTTATATATCGTCATATCGTCGGGGATTTTATTTCTCTTCTCAAAGATTTATTGTTAACATTACTTATATTTGTTTTGAAACTTAAAAAACGCCTTATTTTTATAGTTTACTTCTTTGGATATAAAACAAAGAACTGTTTGGCTTAGAATTTCAAAAATTCAATTTTATATTTGTTTTCATTTATCATCGCTTTTCTCTCTTTCTTTCGTTTCGTGTCTGCAATTTATTGATGCAATTATTATAATGTCTTTTGAAACAGTGATAGCACTCGGAATAGATTTGTCCTGAAGTGTATTCATCACACATTAAATATCTTTGTTTGAAATATTTTCATATCATATAATCAAAAATTTAAATATTTTATAGTCTTTTATGTATTCAAACACGAAATCAATACTCAGACTATTATTTATTTCTAAATTTTTATATCTATTAAAAAAGCGATACTTTAGAAAAGGGAAGAAATTTCTTTTATTTAAGATAAGAGTCTGGTTTATGCCTTTTATCGTTAGTCCTTCACTACTGATCTCAAAACTTCTGAACGGAACAGAAAAAATGGTGAACACGAAAACAGTTTGAATGAAATGTTTTGGAAGACATGTTCGCCAGAAAGCGATTAATAATCATTATTTTAGTCGACAAATACACGGAATAGGCATTTGGGCTCTACTCTAACACAACTAATCGATATTATTCCTCATAAAATATGAGATCAAATTTCGATTAACATATGCGACACCTGATGTGACCTTATATTAAATCTATAGATTTTAATATAAATAATAAGAATTAATTCAGTTTCCAATTCAAACTAAAACATCTCAAAAACATTTCATTAGTAAATGCTTTTAAGAGTTCTGACAAATGTCTTACAAAAATCAAATAGAAAACGAGTTCTCTTTCTATTCACTATTTCTATCAAAGGAAAGACATTGAAAGACATACACTTTTTATTTAGCTTTAAATTAGTCGATGCATACCAATCGAGTCATACCAATCGACTCTCTTTTTTCTATCATAAGAAAAGAGAAAATTACGGCAGACATGAGATTCAATGTTCATTATCTTCTAAGTGTTCTTCAGATTGAGATACGCCCTGTTTATGTTCGCAAATCAAAATCTAGACAACAAAAGAACCTATTATTGTCAGTTGCCTTCACTCGACTCTAAGGTAACTATAGTATAGATTTTGCGATCGACAGATATATTACTGTCATTAAACAGTGGACTCAAATTTATCGTTAAAACAAAATTAGTTTTGAGGAGAAAATTATTGCGAGAAATCCAATCGCTTTTACAAAGTATATACACAGAGACCAGTCAGAGACCAGTCCTCTAAATGGCAAAAACCATACATTTAATGATTCACTCTATTTATTTGACTTCTTTATGATTTGGATAATAGTCGGAGTACTTTATTGGTCGCCAATGTTTGCATCATTTCTACTCATAAAACAAAATTAATTCGACAATTGGTTATCGATCTCTTCATTAATCCCTTTTTCTAACAGTTATTTGTTATTCTTTGGCTCTTTTTTTGTGAAATTCAATTATTTGGGAATAAATTCTTTTTTTATGTCATAGACCTGATTGTGTGCATTGTTTGGGCCCAACCCTTAGCCTATTGTGTGTTGAGGAACGTGATCTAAAGTCTACACCCTTTCCAACTCAAAGATATTTGCCTTCAATAATATAAATAAGTGTTAGACTTAACGAACAATTTTTCAATGATTTGATTAAATTTATCGATTGAAAACTAAGGGTTCAATTCAATCTAATTGACTCTGGTATGACTAGAATGATACTGGTATGACTCCGGTGCTAATTCTATACCATTCGATGCTTTGGGAAATCAAATAAATGTTTCCAATTGTTTGCTTTTGGCCTTAACTCTACTTTTGGCTCATTTCATGACTAAACCATCGCTTTAATAATCGAAAACATTTATTTAATTACAAAAAAATTAAATTAGAAAAATGTCTTTTAGTCTGACGTTTGATTTATCAGTAATTTTCTGATTCATTTAAGTCCTGAAGTCATAAATTTTATTCTTTTAATCGACGAAAAGAGTACTTCCCTTCTATTCCTTTGTTTCTCATAAACTGTTTGCGAAGAATTCTGTTTTGTTTCTCAAAAATTTTAGTAAATTATTCAAAAGCAAAGCCTCAGAGGAGAAGTCAGTTCTCTTTAGATTAAGGCAAACATCAAAACTAATTGTTTAAATTCAAACTAATGACTCGTATATAATCTTAATTTAGTGCTGAAAAAAAAGTTTACATTAGAAGTACTTTAAAAGTAAAGAATAAAAAACAAGACTTTATGTAAAGTTTAAAATATCAAAGGAAACGGAACTTTACTTCAGTGGTTAATATCGATCGTAAAAATATTTTTTTATTCGTTTCGATAAAAACTTTTTTAAAAAACATTATTTCAATTAACT
This sequence comes from Galumna obvia, assembly GCA_034695785.1. NCBI lineage: Eukaryota > Metazoa > Arthropoda > Arachnida > Sarcoptiformes > Galumnidae > Galumna > Galumna obvia. The sequence goes on from JAQFZM010000099.1 coordinate 25,756, forward strand.
GTTTTTAGTTCATATTTGAAATGCACTTAAATTTATTAAAAATAATTTCCCAAAAAAATCTATTTTATTATTCGAGAAAATAATAAAAACTTTTTTGGAAAACTCCCAGTTTTATAGCTTTTATAACTATTATTAAAAAGACCTAAACTTTTAATTTTTGTTTCTAATAGTTTCCTTTAATATTATCATTTAAAGAGATATTGATTCGGAATTATGTTTCGACTCTTAAATAAAATATTATTTTTAAGAACTACTTTAAACTTAAGTATCGAATTTTAAAGTATTGAAATGTCTTTATTTTAGTCTTATTTTGGAAAAATTTAGCTCTTTTTCGACCATTTTCTGTGTTCATTGAATATAAATTCAATTTAGTCTATGAATTGAATATTTTATGAAAACATGTTTTATAATATATGAAAGTAAAGTAATCTTTTATTGCGTGCAATAATTCTTAACAAAGAAAATATTTGTGTCCATAAAATAGCTTTACTCCTAAATTTACTTTCATTATAAATGAGTGAATACATTTTGTGAGTAATAGCCAGCTATTAATTGTGATATTTAAATAGTTTGCGAATAAAGCAAAAAGAGTCAGCTATTAATAGACGACAACATATTAATAAACTAAATGTTTTCAATATTAATGTCAGCAGAGAATTAACAAAAAGCTAAAGTCATGTAAAACGGTTTGCATTTTCTATTAATATGATCTATACATTCATACATAGTATAAGTTATATATAAGTTATATAACATATAATGTATGTTATTTCTATTCCTTATACATATATTCTACCTTTTCATAGTTGTTATGCACAGAGAAATACACAATTGAAAGGACCTTTACTTTAGTCATGCCTTTTGATAACATCAGCGATATTAGAGTAAAGCTTTCATTGCGATTCAAAACTGATCTCAAATGTCAGTCATTGCAAGAAAATATAACGAAAAATATTACATTTATTTTTGGATTCACTGAAGCGAATACTTATTATTAAACACAATAACGATATCAGAGACAAACCAAAAATAGTGAAAATTATGAACCAAAACCAACTCCAGGCTCTCTACAGATAACGAATCCAAATATAATACAATTTCTTTCCTCAATATATAAAAAGCAAAATAAAGTCAAACAAATTTTCGAAATCAAATAAAACGAAATATATTTTGTATTCATTGTGTTTATTCATTAAACCATTGGTGGAAATGCTATAAATTCCGTCACATTTAGTAAAGCGTTCATAATATCGATTCGAAACTGAATACCGAAATGTAGACAATGAATCACAAATTGTTCATTTGTGAGTCGTATGCCATAAGTGAAACAACAACTAAATTCAGAGCCATTCCATATCCGTAACAGATTCACGTCTTCACTACCAGTAATTCTCTGCCTTTTCACTACACTTTTTTATACTTTCCTCTATCGCACCGCACAATTCTCTCGAGAATTAGTAACAACTATTGTATGAATTTTAACTCAAAAACGTCTAACACTTCAAAATAGTTTTAGTGTTAAAAAATATTAAAATTCTTTTCAGGAACAATTGATTACGTCTACATTTTCTGAGATTATTAGTCATTATCTCTTATATATCGAATAACTTATTTGAGAGAAACGGAACGAGAATTTCATATAAGAAATATTCTTTGTGTCAAAACCAACGTCTGGTAGTGTAGACACAGTTTACTGTTTATAAGTTAATGCATCGCTTTTTCCCTCTCTTAGGGCCCAAAACTCTTAACGCAGACAAAGATAGAAAGGAAGGCGACTGTGAAGGAGATGGTATTGAAATTATTAAGTGGTGCACACATTTTGGTGACAGCTTTATATAACATTATAATATAATTTTAATGCATAGCGTTTACACAATTCTCTAACAATTTATTTCGTTTTCACGCCAAGTGTTCCGCAAATATACGTCTGATATGATTCATGTTATTACAAATACTCAATGATTTGCGCCACACAACCGGCACAACCAACACAACCACAGCTAAAGGCATCCCAACCACCACTTCTTTCACTCTATAACATTGAATCCTTATATTCTATTGTTGGACAAAATATAAGCCAATATAAAGAGATATACATTAATCTATTGATTAGCACTTTCTTTCAGATCAATTTATAGCAGAAATTCTATGAAATATTTGCTTAATATATCATTTCATAGATAAGACTTTTTCTATTCATTATATGTCACATCATTTCTTATTAAATCTTTATTCATATACTCTATTCTTCTTCAGATTCAATGCATTTATGGTAATATTATATACAGAAAAGATATTGAATTTGTAAACCAATTAATTTCAATGATTTGAATACCAAAAGATATAAAAATGATTACAATTACAACACTTCTATGTATTTCGAATAATAATTATAAGATTTCTCTCTTTTGCAACACTTTTTAAAAGAAACTTTTATTCATTAGTTTTAATATCAATGAATATTAATCGAAGCGAAATAACAAAATATTATTACATTTAATGCTTTTAATGAAAGAACGTCTTTATATTCGGGGAGTGTTTTCCAAATGAAAGCTTAATTTAAAGCCTTAATACAAATTCATTCGTTTAATACCTTTTACTCATTAGAGTGTAGTATTGGATCAATAATTTATTTAAGAAACTAATCCAATACATCTTCGCAGTCATTATGAGCTAAATTTTATTTAATGTCTGATTTGTAATAACATTTGCATAAAAGTTCGCAAAAGACTTACCCCTTAAAAGCTTCTTCTCTGAACTACATCAGAGTGTTATTCGAGCACAAAAACGACTTTGAATTTGTTTAGCAATGATTTGGGAAATAAATGACTTTTTTAATAGTTGGAGGTCTCACTAAAATACTTAAAACGTGTAACGAACACAAAAAATCGATTTCATTGAACTCAAAAACTGAGAATTTTTAGTCCAAAATAGGATTTTTGATGTGACAGTCATTGCATGCAATGATGTCATTCATATCAAGAGTTTATGAACTCAGTAGTAGATTCTCTTTATGCAAACTTACTTAATAAAATGATCTTGGTCTCTTAAGATAGCTTTAAGTCTATAGAACTCAAAGAAAGATAAATATTGAATTCATTTAATAGAATTTATTAAAAATTAAATATTAATATAAAAATATATACAAAATAAGAATTATTACAAAATGAATTTTTGATAAAATAACTCTTATTTTAGTTTTTCTAAGTTCAATTAATTATTTTGCCTTGTTCAAACTTTATTAGTAATGATAAATTAGTTCAAAATTTTTCTTTGAAGCTTTGATTTAATTTTAACAAGCAGAATCTTAAGTGATAGATCTCCAATAATAATCTTACCAATCAATTTTATATATTTCAAACTTTTTAAACAGACATGGATCATTTTATTAGGAAAGTTTGCATAAAAAGTCTTTACTTCTTAGTTTGTGTTGAATGAAAGACTCATCCGTTTTATATTTAATTAACCTAGTTGCTTATATTTTATTATTAAAATTCAATTTATTTAAAATTTCTGGTAAATGGAATTTTCAATTACTTTTTGACTATTAGTTCTTCAAAAGAGTAAAAAAACAACTCTTGAGATGAAAAATGTTCAGAATTTAGTTTAAAATTTACGCATTTATTGCAAAATATAAAACTAATTTTTATTGTATGGGAAGTCATTTAAATGAATCCCTTATGTATTTTAAGCTGAAAAGAGGCAAATGTTTGGTAAAATTTCTAACTCAAGACATAGAGTATTACCAAATTTTCGATATTTATTTAATGCGTTCCTAAACTATAATAAACTCATAAGTTTTTCTCCAAATAAAGAAGAATAGAGTGAGAGGTAGAGCCCAACTCTGAGATAAAATAGATTTATTTGGAAGACCTCTCGAATAAAAAAAGCACATAAAGAGTAAGAGCTAAAGGTTAGGCTCAACGGCTTTGTGTAACGAATGAATTTTTTATGGATTTATTTTCTCCAAGAATTGCATAAATCAATATTCCATACATTTTTTCAAAAGAAGTGAATAGAAGGGAGAGATTTAATGAACTATAAGTCCAGACCAAAGAATAAGCTTAACGTTGTTTTTGCGATCCGTCGCTGTCTGTAATGGAGTGGATATTTCTCTTCCATGAAATTCAATGACGGGTCAAACATATCGACTTTCATTGGTTTCTACTTTTAATCTGAATCGATGTTTCCTATTATAAGACATTGAGAAATGTCTCGAATACAGAGTTAAAACTTTTGGCCGCCAATAGTGTAGAGTTACTGATGACGAGTGGATTTCAGCACTGGTTATATGTTAAAGAAGGAGCGCTGACATGTCGTCTCGTTTATGGACCGGTGGTCATCAGAAAGATGTAGCCATAAAATGCATCATTTCCTCTGCTCTTAGATATTACATACCATTGAAAAGATAACAAATAAATCCTCTTTTCATAATAGAAAAGCAAATAAATAGTTGCGATGAGAACTCATTTTTCGTAATAATATTTTCGAAGTGAGTCCAGTGAGTCCATTGAGTCCAGTGATGCACATTTTTAAACACTCTTTTCTTTTAACTTTCTTTTGTGGACTCCCCGGGGCTTTATTCTAGTGTTACGTGAGATCACATGATGTGAAATGTGATGGAACACAGTTTAGCTTTTAGTTGAGTTTTACCAAATAAACAGACTATGAGTATGAGTGGCAGAATGTCATCCCTATTCTTATATACCGTCACTGAATATATTCCTTCTCTGAGTCTATAATATTCTTCGTTTTGAGACGAATAAAGAGAAAGACAGAGACAGAGAGGAATAGTAGCGATGGATACGAATGAAAGGGATGTGATATAAAATTTCTGACAATCTTAGGCATAGGTCTAATGCCCAGAGCTGTGCATCAGAGCTGCGGTGAAAAATTGGCGAACGAGAAACGACTTCATTTTTCATCATCATTGTTGTGAACGCGTTATTCCCTTCGTTATTCCCTCCGGTAATCTAACATAAGCCTAAGTCATGCACACAATACACACATACAATGCCTTATATCTGCCTTTCGTTTCGGTGAGGCATTGCCTCATAAATGTGATACTGAATGTGAAAGAAGCGATACCTCACAAAATACAAGCGTCCAAACAATGTGAATGTATTACTAATGTGTCTGACTTTTGTTAGAAACTAAAAGGAACTCAAAGAAACTAAAAGCCCGAATCGAGAAATGCTGTCAATATTATGACATTAAATGATTCTACAAATCACTGATTTATATTCGTTCCCGAATCCCATAAATGATAACATTTGCAGTCAAACCAACAAAGAATAAGAATATTTTTTCTGTAATATCTGATAATATCTAAAAGCAAACTCTAGTTTTTTTATACTATTTTACACTCTTTTAGACTGTATTACATTTAATGTACTAAAGAATACTAAAGAAGATTTGACTGTATTTCCATCTAAAGCTTATATCAAAACGAATTTTCACTCCTTTATAGTTAAACTGAAAGCCATCAAAGGAGAGGTCAAGCCTTAGAGCAATATTTTCAGTGTAAAAATCGTTGTTCAGATCATTTTTGTGTCAATTTTATTAAATAAAGTTTACATTATTTTCTGCAGAAACTATTTTTTCAGTTCACAAAAGAAGTTATGTTTCTATTATATATTCACAGATATTTAACATTGAATACTAAATTCAATTTTAACTTGGTATATTATTTGCTCATTCTTTCCAAATTACAATTTAAATCTTTTTTTTAGTTAATTAAAGGAATGATAATTTAGTTTCGGTTTTTTCATTAAATATAACACTTTTGATATAAAATGGTTTTGATAGTTACAAAGATAAGATCATTTTCTTTTCATTTGGTCTTTTTATGTCATCACTCAGTAATAGTAAGCAATAATCGAAATCATTATAATTAAATTTGTCTAACAATTAGCCACAAAAGTGGAACAGAAGTGAAACTAATCATTAAAATATATATTAATATAATTTGTGGTAATAATGATAGCGATAGATGTGATGCCATAATCATTGAGACATTCGCCTCAATTGAGGCCTTTGTTGATGGTGTGTATGAATATCAAAAGCGCTACTTTGTTGTGGTTGACTATTATGTGAGGACAGCACAGATAATGGTATCTTTACCTCAGTATTTGCCTCTTCTCTAGGGTTATGTTCAGAATCAGACAAAACACAATTCTGTTCTGTTGTCGTCTGATTATTAACAGTAATGGCATTACTATTAGTATTGCCGGCGTCGCCGCCACTGACAGATGCAGTGCTCAGAGATGTAGTGGTAGATGTAGTACCAGTTGTGCTCGAATTACCAGAGATGACACTCAATTGATAGGGAGGGGGCGGCTCATGGTTTCTGTGCTGTCTTAACAAAGACTGGTTGTGTTGATATGAACACAAAGCCGATGGCGTTCCGCGCGTTGTGGCGAACATAGCTCTCAATTGTGTCGGTTGTGGTTGAGATGATGTGAAAAGAGCCAAATCCCCGTAAAGGTTAGTCATCTGATCCGATGACTTGAAGAATGCGTTTGGATTAAGCGGTTGGAAAGACTCTATTGGAAAGACGTGCGGAGAACTGCTTGAATTGCAGGACACCCGATACACGTGATTGTCACGACTTTCACCCCGTTTCCAATACCGCTTACAGACATAACAGGTTAAAATTGTGAGGAATACGGAGACAATACACGTGAGGCCAACGATCTTCAATAAAATCCGAGGACTGTTTAGAAAAAAAAACAATTTTTAGAGGTCTCTCTCTTTTAGAGTAAACAATAATTAACTTTTGATCGCTTTTAGAAATGAGGGTCGGATCCATTTTTGCTGATATGATTGGATCCGAAGGTTTCAGAGGTCTGTTCCGGTCCGGCCCAAACTCAAAGTTTTTCAGTCTGACCCGATCCGAACTATAGAAAGGGTTGAACCGATCCGACATATTGAGAGGTTTGACCCGTTGAGAACTATTCATAGATTTGACGCTTTTTGACCCAAAATTTTATATAAAGATTAGTCGGACAACAAATAATTAACTCATTTATTGGTTAATAATTGATGTTTCGATGGATTTGTAAATCAAATAAATATTATAGGAGTTTCTTCTTATATAAGTTTAAATACAATTTCATTGCTTTAAAAGTGTGAGGAATTTTTGTTTGCCCCTCTCTATCATATTTGACGCTTATCTCTAATTTGTGGTCATTCCTGTCCTTAACCTCAGATCAATGAAACAAACTCTATCCCTAATGATTTTCGAGTGATATTGAGTGCGAAAAATGGAAACTCAAAAAGTGTGATAACGTACTCGAGTTGTGTCCGGGTGTGTGTGCTGTGAGTCTGTACAGTTTGACTTCTTCGAGTGCAGCAGTATTTATAAGTTGGTGTTCCGCAGCAAAAGACTGCCTCTTCGTTAGACTTAGTGGGACAGGAGAAGCCAGTATTCCATTTGCCGTATTGGTCCACATAACCCGAACAGTAATCGTCGCCAAATACTAAAGTGAAAAATAGAGCAGAAAAACAAATATTGATTTTTGTTAGGTTTGAGGCACTGTTTGCTAAGTGTTGCCGACTATAACCAGCAAATGATATATCAGTTCAGAAGTTATACTCAAAGATGATATAGAGATGGCATACATTTCAAGTGAAAGAGATGTAACGAAACTGGTCTGGCCCTAAGGCAACAAGTGATCTGATGTGATGTGCAGATCGATATCGATATATATTTGTTACACAAAAAGATTTCATATGATTGCCAGCACTGAACAGCACTGAACAGCACTGAACACGTAGAGCACAGCCTCTGCTCTACTGAATATATGAATTCATTCTTTAGACTCAATAATGCGAACAAAATATTTTATTTGGACACTACTATAGCGCACAGAAACACACTTTTATTCGCTTCAATAGAATGGTATACAAACTTTTGAGTATATTTTACTTAATATAAAGATTTAAGAATTAATCGAAGATACCATTGCTTTGACAAACAATAAGAAGTATAAAAAGACTCCACTAAATACCAGTTAACGAGTGTTAACTTTGAGAAACGAGCGCTTAATTAACTGATATTTGAAACTTGAATAGGAGTTGTGCTCTATCCGTACTATAGCTGTGCTAAGTCAGTGCTATGGTTGTTCAATGGCTGTTCTATGGCTGTTCTATGGCTGTCCAATTTTAGTACAAAACAGAATTGTTAGCTATTACTCTAAGACTCATTCCCACCGGAATCTAAACGGATTTCCGATTTCCTGCGCTTCTGTCGTAAATAAGAAGCTTAAGAGATCACTATTTTAGTGCAGAGCCCACATCACTGCACATACAGTGAATTGCATTTTAGTTGAGATGGAGGCCGACTAATGGAGGTATAACATACCTTGATGATCTTCATCAGATGACAATATTCTAACTTCCATTAAGTCTCCTATTTTTAACCAGTTTTATGACAGTAATTCTCTGTAAACCATTGGTTGTGTTCTAAATGCACTTCTCTTTAATAAGCATTCAATCGGTGTATATCTGAAAACATAATAAAATTTTCGGTTAATGAATATTTGGGCCAATTATAGTCACTTTTATTGTGAGCAACGAAAACATGTATTCGATTACATTTTATTTTTATTTTCTCAGCGCTCAAACATTTTTTTTTGGTTTTCCAGAGCCCGCATTTCTATTAGATTTCATTACTGTTTTGTTACAAATTTATTCTTCACTGCACTTGAATTGGTGTAAAGAACTTGAAAATAGTTTCCTTATATAAAATTTTTGTTGTCATTCATAAGAGTTTGCTTTAATGGAAAGACATTCAAATTGTGAACAATGGGTTGAATCACTTGTTGTTAAACAATACTTTATTTTAATGAATATTTAAGTTTAAATCTCAAACTCATTCAAAATGAAAAAGAATTGCAAATAAGAGTACAACCATTTCTTAAGGCACACAAAAGAAAAGAAGACATTCTTATAAATTGAGAAATGACCAATCACAATCACAATCACAATTCTCTCTTATATTGTCTTTTATACAAATAAAATTAATTTCAAATAAAGTATTTTCAACAAAAAAACAACTTAAAAATCATTGAAAGGCTTAACACAACATTTAAATTGCGTTAATAATAGATTAGACAAAAGCGTAATAACTATTTATTCGCTAAAATTATGATTTACAGAGAATTAACACAAATTGTAATGAGTTTTCATTTGAATGTTTGTTTCAAATCGATGTCTGACTTTATATTTTAGTGAATTTATTCTAATTTATCGAAAGTAATGAAACATGAATTGAATATTTAGTCACTAATTAAAGACTGAATAACTTTCTATTGAAATAATTAGACACAAAAAAGTGAAACAAAATCTCATTTTGTTATAGATTTTAGTGAAATAGCAAACTTTGAGCTTCGAATGAAGAAAATGTATTTGAATTAAATTAAATATAAGACAAAAACTGAAAATATCAGCGAAAGTATTGTTTTTCATTCAATACGGATATCAGTGAAAAGAATTCAATTTTTTGTTACTTAAGGTCTGTTTTACATATAAAAAGATACTCTGATTTTGTGGTTCTCAATAAAATAGAGTTGAAATGACAAATAGAATCGGACAGATGTTGACTTTCACATCTGCTTCACTACCAAATGCTATAAATTTGTATCAATTCTCTGAAGATCAGTGATGGGCCAACTTTTCCTCTTTCTTTTTGCCAATTTTAATACAACCAAATAAATATAATTTTTGAGAATTCTGTTAAAATGAGCTTAAAATAATTATTATGCCCTATTTAATTTTGATTTATGTTATTATTAAAAGCATCAAGAATATTAGGTTCTTTAGTAAAAAATATATTACAAATAGAAAAGTTAGTTAGTTTTGTCTACAGTTTTGTCATCCCAAGTTTATTTGTCATTTTGTGTATTGAGTACTTTGAATCTTTGCTCATCTCTGCGACACTTATTTATTATTTTGCATTCGAGCAAAGATTCGCTAATTTTTTGCTTTACTTTCTTTTTTTAGTGGTTTTTATTCAATGCATATATTTTTCATATATTTTGAGATTTCGATCAAAACATTTTATATATGTATTAATATATGAAAGGTTAGGCAAAAAATCGTTTCGATCTCCTGTTTCGGCAGACTTTGAGTTTGGATTCATTTTAGGAAAAGAAGTATAGCGTGTCTTAAGATATGAATCAAAAGTAGACTTCAAAAGACTACAGACTTTTCGATATATTCTTCACTAAAGAAAAGGAAAATCTATTTAAGTAATGCTATGAAAGACAGAAAGACTACTACAAGAAATATAAAGCTTTTCATCTGCAAAGAAAGACCATAAAAGGGGACAATCATTTGGATACTAAAATTCTTAGGACCGAATCCACGACAACATTAATAGAACACAATTTTGACGCAATAGTTCTTTAACTGTTGTTCTGAAATTGGGTTTTGTGTCTTATCTGAACACCGTTTGGCGGACAACACTTGAAATGGTATGAAAATAACTATACGATCAACGGTTTGTGGGGTCGATAAAAGTGAGTCATTTATTCACAAATTGTAGCCTTCATTGCCATTGAGAGGGCCTTCGGTGTAATTTGTGCTCTGAATAATACTAGTATTGGTGATTCCTTCCAAAGATAAGGGCGGCTTCGGCTCTAATTTAACACAACAAAAGCCTAACCCTATTGTCTATTCTGTTCTTTGGTTTGTTTATCATCACTACAGAAAAAAGGCAACATTAAAGTAACGCTAATTTTTATCTCTGAACACAATATAACGTGAATTCTCTTAATTCACATTTAGTTTTGATATACTCTTTTGAAAAGAAAGAAAAGAGAAAACCGACAAAAGAGAGAAACTGTTGACTGAAGTCTCATTTTAGAGTCCAAAACTTCAAAAAATAATTATATTTATATAACAAAACAAAATGAAAGACAAAGTTTATGTGTTAAGGGTTTGTCAAAAAGGAAACCACAAAAAGATAGAGATCTAAATAATTAGTTATTTGTTCAGTTTTGGAGAGAGGCAACCAATGGACAAACCAATGAACAAGGGAACTAATAAGTAAAGCAAACAACCAATTATTCTAATTCTTTAAATTTAAATTCACATTCAATTTGTACCCAAAAAACTTTTGGACCAAAAATTGCACTAAAAGTGAAGACAGTTTTCGATTAACAAAATTCTGATTCGCTATTCATTAATGATGTGATGCTAATGGTTTGGAATGGTATGCATCTGACTCTCCTCAACAAACTATTAGTGCGATTCATCAAAAAACAGGCGGAACTTTACCTTAATTTGCATTCAAATGAGATTCAGAATTGGATTCAAAAACCCTTATCTCTGACACAGACATAGTTTACGAGTTTTGCTTTGAATCACTTAAAAACAAATGTCCACAAAATAAAAACAAAATTCTCGACTAATTTACTGATTCTTTATTCTAATTAATCTTTTGAATGGATTTGACATTTAATTTATTGTAACTTCAGTTCAATAATCATATTATTTTCAGGAAAAAGATTTTTTATTTAAAACATTAACTAAATTCGAGAACAAATAAGTGCTTATCTTCTGTCAAATACGTGTTACTAAAAGATATTACTTTTTGAGAATAAAATTCAAATGATTTCAATAAAATTATTATATTAAACAAATGCCTATATTTTGGACTTTAATTTGAATGATTTTTGGTCAGAGTTTATGTTAAGGCAATACTCGAAACAATGTTTTATTGAATTTAAGATAAGATAAGAAGATATTCGCCAATTAGTTATTTTATCCCAAAAATTTTATTATACTTTTTTTGACCTCTTTTTAAGATTAAACTTTTGGTCTACGGTTTGAATTTAAGTGAAGCGAAAAATATCTATATTTTAATGAATAATCGATATTTTAAGTTAAAAATAGAGAATCAAATTCTTACCAAATCTCCAATGAATACATGTTTGCAGAGAATGTCATTGGATTTAAGAGTTAAGAACCGTTAGTCAGACAAGTGTTCCAGTGTTTGCCAAACTTATGCTTAATTGAAGGCTCCTCTTATTGATATCCAAAGTGTGGCGAATGATATCACACAATAAATAAAGTGAACTCTAAATACTGGCGAACACTGGATCTGATGTGATGTTTGGTTAGTCCGCCAACACATCCATTCTGGTGTCATGCGATCTGAGGCCGACATCGGTGGCAGACTTGCGCCGACACTCAACACATGCACACAATATTCTCTATTATTTTCGTATTTTCGCAATAATTGTATTATTGCCAACACTTTTGATTTGTTATTCCCTAAACTTTGTTCTCATTATTTGAGCCCAAAATTTATTCTTATTTTAATAGAATTAGTTTTAGTCAATCATCAAAAGTGTCTTTTTATTCGATTATCGCATTTCCAGACAATCGAATAAATGCTTAAATAATCGTTTATTCAGTCTTTAATGAATTCAGTCATTTATTTAATGCAAATGTTTTAATAAATGAAACAAATTTTAATTAATCAAAACTTTACTTTTATTTTGAACTTAAGTTAACATTTAATGTTTATTTCATTGTTTTTAATGTAACCCTATTTTGATGACACTATTTTCAGACATTATTTTGACCTCAAATACTAATACTATGAATAACATTAAAATATCTTAAATAAGTTGACCTACTCATATGTTGCATCTTGATAAATGTGATGACGAAGAAAGGCTCATATTTTAAAGCGCGAGTATTAAGAAATAAAAGTCTTTTTCCAACTTTTTTGAAGAAAGAATTGAATAGAGATTTAGTTGAAGTGAGACATCAATAGATCCGTTTTCTTCGTTTCCGTGAAATTCTAACTTCTCTTTTGGGATAAATCGATGAAAAGTCAATTCATAACTCTATTAGTGAGAGACTATTAAATGTCTGTTTAGTAATTAACTAATGATTGTATTTATTTTCACATTTGGTTTCTTATGTTTTATTTGAACCTTAAGTTTAGACAAATATTTGTTGATATGAGAAAAGAAGAGAAGCCGTCATTCATTTAACAATTACTAGGAATGGATAAATGGCTTCAATTCTACTTTCATTCAACGCATTTGTGAGAAAAATCTCATCATTTGTTTGTCTTCCGAATCAGATCCCATTAAATTGTATTCTATTCCTTTCAATTGTCTGAATAACAGAAGAACAGAATAAAAGGGAAGAGTGTCTCACACATAGTCTCTCAAAGAAAAGCCATTGAAAGAAATAATTTTCAAAATAAAGTCTAGTCTTTGATTCGACAAATAGTTTATCCCCACTTAAAGTTCATTTGAGTTCCAGTTCTCAGATGACAGCTTTCTTTCAGTTTCGATGAGATTTCAAATAAATCGACTCATTTATAAACCACTCAAACAAATGTGTTTTTTAACCCAAACTTATTTTTAACGAAAACTCTCTTCAAACCAAAACCTCACAAAAATTTATATCTCATCTCAAAAACTTTAACCAATTTATCAAAAATTATATCAAAAGCCTTCGATTCACCTCAAAAAGTGTCCCAAAATAATAACAGAGATTTTAATTGATTTTTCAAATTCATTGAATCAAAAAACAGTTTTATTCCATTTTTTGAACAAATTATGAAAAGCAATAATTAGTGAAATACTAATTGAAATCTATTACTGAAGTAATGAATCGATCGACACATCATTTGACAATTCAGTCAAAATGTAGTCTCAATTTCCGTTTGAAGACAAAAATAGATTTAATGTTTGAACATTTCGTCAACAAATCAATAGTTTTTGGATAGCATTCAAAGTAATGTTTGCGGAACCAAATACTAATCTCAACCATTATTTCAATAAAACAACTCAAACCTAAAAGTGATTAAAGTTTACTTTGAAATTGACGTAAAGATTCACTCAAAACATATGATCCAAAGTATTATAAAAGACAAACATTAAGATAAGAATGAGCTCATAATCAGGATATTTCTGTTTAATCACTTAATCAGTCAATAATCAGTTAAATAGTCCTTCAAAACAAATTAATTGTTCTCAAATCAAGTCATTTATTTTGATTTTGAATAATAGACTAAACAATAAATTGTCAAACATTGCATTAAAACCTTAAACCTAATAAAGGAAATCACCAAGCACATTCACCCTTGGAAACAACACATTTTTGTCAACTTTTGATTTATTAAAAGTAATTAATAAAATTATCGAAACCTTATATAAACAAAGAAACAGTTATCACAAATAGTCCCTAAAAATGATATATCAGTCAAAAAGAAAGCGATCTTTGAATACTTTTGAGAGAATTAGGAAATATATACTCAAATCGATAATCATTTAATTAAATATTAGAAATTTTGATATCAAATGGAATTTTCCACTTATACTTTTATCAAGTTCATATTATTTTAAAGTTTAAATAAAATAATTTGATCTATTAAAGCTCCGATATTTGATATTTGCTCTATTAACTTTTATGTCTGGTTTTTATCAAAATATTAAAAGTCTAGAGTCTAGACAATTGACTTTAATAATTATACTTCAGGAAAGAATAATTCAACTAGATCATTACTAACATTAATGGTACTTTTTTGAGTTCCTTAATCATAAACAATTCAAAGTTAAGGGTTATTATTCATGAATTTTTCAGAGATAACTAAACGTTAAGTTAAATAAGTTTTATAACTCTAACTAAAAATAGCGACAAATTTGTTTGGAAGCATTCGATAGTAATATTGAAATAACATTAAATTTAACTTAAAATTATCAAAATTCTTATAAATCCTATCATTTAAACAACTATTTGGAAAGACCCGAAAGGAACCCCTTTTGATAGTATTGGTATTTTCTGATATTTATTATCATATAATGTACTCGTTTTAAATAGATAACATTTATATTAAAATTAATTACTTTCTTTAATGAAATAAAAAAATTATTATTAAATATCGATTACTTCATTAAATATCATTAATGAATTTTGTCGAAATAAAACTAACCCTTGAAATGAATCGATGTTTTTTAGATGTAATTCGTTTGTATGTAATGAATAATGGGGTCAATTACGAGTAAATCACATTTTTATCAATAATTGAATAAATATTTAATTTAAAGCCATTAAAATTCAATTATAATCTATCGTTAAATTAAAGTCGAGACTCAGTTTCTACGGATAATTTCACAAATATTTTTCAAATAACGAAATTGAACTGAAATCCTCAATAATCAGGGTCTTTGTGAAAATCGAAAAACTATTCGAAAAACTGATAAAAAAATGTCAAAACAAGTCTGAGTTATAAAAAAAAAATCTCAGTTCAATTCAGTGATTATCATTGAAATCATTAGATGTTTGGGTGGTTTTATATTTCCGAAGAATAAAGTCTTGGATTTCGAGCTTTGATTTCATTATTGAAATATTATCTCATTTCAGAACTCGACTCGAGAGTAAAGTTAACAAACTATTGAAATAACAAAACTATAAAAATGTTTTCCAAAACAAAAGCGACGATCGATTCCGTTGTTTCTGGACTTTCAATCGATAACAAAGAGTTTATTCAAAAATTAGAGGATTATATCCAATACATTGTTATTATTGATTGCCTTCCGATTGCAAAACACTGTATTTGAATTACTAATGAATAGAAATTCGTTTCATTTATGTATTCACAGCTATTAATAGATAGTGAAAAATGAATAAAACTAGCAAGGTCATCATCATTTATGCTAGAATAAATAAAAACGTTATTAAAACGTATTCTAAATATTTTTATGATGTTTTTCTCGAGTCATTCATTCATTAGTAGGAAAAACATTTCAACGAATATAAATAAAAAATAGTTTCATTTAATTCCAGAAATTTCTAAATTACTTCTAATCTCTGTTTTGCAACAAATTCTTATCATTCAGTGTTCAGTAATTCTCAGAATAATTATTATTAATAATTAATAAATTAACCAATAATTCATAGACAAGTAATTATTTAATGAAAAAGGGCTAACATTTAATGATTTTTTCGTATATAAACTAAAAGATGAACATAAATGAGACATAAATTATTAATAAATTAAAGAAGTGAACTGAGTTTTAATACAAGAATTTAACAAAAATGACAAAAAACTCTCGAATTTCAATCCTCGAGGAAAACACATTTTATATCAAAAGAAATGAGATTTTATTCCAATATCTAAAAAAATTTAATGTATGTCTTGAGATGTCTTGAGATTAACATTTAATTTAAGCCAAAAGACAACTCTTTGGCAAAAACTCTAAACATTTAATTCGTAATAAAATAATAATATTTTAGGTTTAAATAAAAGTAATTTTTGTTATTCATTAAAAGTTTACATTTGTTTTGATATAATTTCAAAATAATAAAAAAATTTGGATTTCAACTATTAAAAAATATTTTAAGATTTATCAATAACTAAAAAATGGTTAATATTTTAAATACTAAACAAAAAGAGCCCGAAATATGAATTACCGGACGATTTTTAGATCGGTTTAATAGAGTTCGGATCTCCGATTAGAGACAAAATTTTAAAAGCAATGAAAAGAAAAGCAGAGCCCAAAAAATCACCAGAAGATGTGAGAAGAGGTATTGCATAAGAGTCGGGATCGATCTCTTTTAGCCAAAGAATATGAACCAAATTATACGCCATATATAGTAATAGCGATACCTTTTGAACGACAAATAATTTAGTTTTATTTACTAAACATTTGTTTTGATTAGATGTGAGACGAGAACACAATTCATCTGTTTATCATTATTCGAGTGGTTCCCAATTAATGTCAAAAACACATCTCAAACAATAAAAACATTTGAAAATGTGATTCATTTGCAGTCATTCAAAGTTGTTTTCTTCGAATATTTTTTAATGAATTCATTGAATAAATACCTGAAGTAAAGCGAAGAAGAGATAGAAGATGAAGAACGGAGCCGTTAATTGCATTTTATCGCTTTCGTCAATCAGTTTTATAACTACCACATAAAGGATGTGCGCCGGGAGTGCCATCAGTAGTAAAATTCGAGAAGTCTTGATATTCATGTCTACACAAAATAAGTCTTAGAGAGGGATCAATAAACCTATCAATAAATACCCTTGTTCGAAAAGAAGGCCTCAATCGGTGACGTAAAAGCCTGAAATCCGGGGAACAGAACTCCTGGTTTACCGAATCTATGCAATGATGTGGATATGCGACTCGCGTGAACCGCCACTAAATTACCGCCGACTCTGCAAATCATTCATAAGTTTTGTCGAAAATAAGAACATTTAGAGGACAAACCCATTAATAATTGGTTGAAATAAAGCAATCCTTTCGTAGAGTAGAGCACCATGGTCAAGAATAAAACCACCACAACTGGAGATAAACATGGCTGCAATCACAGGATACCAACCACTGGTCACAATATCTTTGGTGTATTCATTTTCTTTAGCGATGTATAGCCAGAGCCAAACGATAAGCACAAAGAAAATGATAATTGCGATCGATATGTACACCGAACCACTTTGGGTCTGATTGTGGATAAGTTGTGAAAAACAGGCCAATAGAGCGGCAGTCGTTGCGTCACCCAAAGAGGCAGCGATTGGGGTCGCGATGTTGTCTATAATAAGTATCAAATTTAATACATTTATAGACCGATCAAAATGTAATGAATTTTGTTGAACTTACCAGGATCAATATGAATTTTGTCGCAAAAGACAATCAAACATATCATACAAGTGCCTAAACAAAACAATTAGTCAAATATGAGTACAGAATAAAGAGTGAGACAGACCTAATGCAAAACAGGCGACGTTTGCTGTTATTAGACTACTGGCCATAATTGTCAGACAATTGTCGACATCCAGTCCTTTGTTGAAAGTCATCCATAGTATGGCAATAATGGCCGCTAAGAAAGAGACAACAGTTGCCTGACACTGAACCAGTGCCAGATTGCCCTTGGCCAATTTCAAAATTTGTTTCCAGTTTTGCATATTGCCAAGATTAGCGTGAGTGGACAGTCTGGCAGCCATTGTCATCTCCAGATTGCCTTTTAAGCCCAAAAGGGACGGAACCAAAACAAACATTTCGTTAATGGATATGAATACAGTCCAGTGCTGGACGTGATCCAGAATAAGACCGGCCCCGACGTTACCGAAGCCCGCGATCATGAATGCGATGAATATCTGAACACTAGTTGACAGCAAATCCTCTTCTCGGGTAATACTGATTGGGTAAAGCGGGAGACTTTCCGGGGAATCGGGTTTGGGAGGGATTGCCTTCTCTACTATTGTATGAAGAGTTGTGAAATCGATTTCTCTCACCACTCCATTCGATGACAAAAGTGAAGCATTCGATGAATTCTTAGATTCAGGAGTTATGGCACCGATTAGACATTCGTTATTATACGGGTAATTATGGACGTAATTGTGGTCTTCGTATCGGAATATCTCGGACTCGGAACCCACCAAAGAGTCGGTCTGTTCGGTGTAGCCCTCATTATCAACACTTATGATAATACCAACTGATGCCACTGTCGGCAGGACATCATCGCCGCCCAAATAAAACTGTTTTGTCGGCGAATTCATTGTTCGATGAATTGATGACAGATTAAGACTCCAGAGATTGAATGCAATTACATAAAGTATTGGCCAAAAGTATACAAATTTTGTCTAATATTCGGAGAATCTGTTCAACGGAAGAGATAATCATCGGATCTAATCAGTGATCGGTAGGAATGGGGCCGACAATAATATGCTTACCTTATGCTCAGCCCATAAATGGAGGAAATTTTAATAACGACTAAACCGTCGATCAATTAATAAATAAATTAGAAATCAACTAATATTTACATCCGTTTATAGGATTATAAAAATAAATAATGGATTAATATATCGATAGTTAACCATTAAATTGAATTAAAGCAAAAATCATTGGATTTAAATCATTTCCACAAATGGTTTACATTTTTGAAAAGTACTGCAGACTTGAGTTGAGTCTACACTAAACGGATCGAAGCGCTCGTTATATGTCTGTTCACAGATCGCAATACCTCTACTTTTTCATTACGTCAACAGACTATTAGACGACAACACATAAATACAAGTCATACCCTTTATTGTGACACTCAAATATCGCTCACACTATTGGCACAACCCTTCTGTCTCTTAATGTGAATATACTGTAAGACTCAGTCATTCAATTATTGTGAGCCAACAGTTCTAAGTCTGGAACCGATGAGACTAAAAGTCAAGAACTTGTAGGCGATTCCTACCATTCAAATCAAACTATTGTTCCCTTATATTCTGTTCCCTATTTTGGGCGTATTTTCTCTCAATTATTCTCCAATTGTTTATAAATAGAAATTAAAAAACGCAAAAAAAGGTTATTTGATTGCATCTATTCATATCAATTTGTATATATATACTAGTTTAATTAATAAATATCACGTGCATACATTGATAACAAGCACATCCCAGTGTTGACTGAATTTTTCAATAGGTTTTTACGAAAGAATATTTCATAAGAATCTTAACATCGATTGAAATATATTTTTAGTTTGAAATGAAAAACATTAGAATTGAAATATAGTTTTAGAGAAAAATATTCAAATAATTTTCATTTGAAAAATATTTCTTTAAATATATCTCTAATAAAATGAAATATAATTTTGAATAAAAGAAATTAATTTTCTAAACTTCAAAATATATTAACTTTTTTGAAACATTTTCATAGTTTCCTCAAAACAATTCAAAGAATCAAATTTCAAGAAATATTCAAAACAATCGCTGAATATTTCAAGAAAAACATAATTAATAGAAATATATTTTTAAGTTTTTAAAATTCAATAAAAACTTAACTTACAATTTATATATAGAATATAATATCACTTTTAATAGTGGTTAACATAAAAAATGAACTAGATTAATTAATCAAACTTTACAATTAAAGAGTTTATATGAGATCAATACACTTGGTACATACTTGGTATACTTAAAACCATCTAAAAATTATTAAAAACTTGTATTAAAAGTGTTTGATTGCGAAAATCCAGCATATGTTCGGTCGGGTGTGAACTCTAAATTACTAAAAGAATTGATCTAGTTCTAACTATTACCTACTAACTATTGACAGCCAATACACTAATCAACATATAATTACTTTAAGACCTTTACTTAAATTCATTCTAATTAAAAATACATTAACTTATCTCTAATATAATTTTAAAATTAATTTTTTTAAATCAAATAAATTTTAAATTAATATTTTTGACACTAAGAATGTCTTAAATAAGATTCAAATCAAATTGAATAAAATCCAAACCGAACCCAACTCTTAGACAAAACCCAAAATTAATTAATTTTTAAACCAAAATTCATTTAAATGTAAAAAATAAAAATTATCATAATGACAAGGTTTAAATTTAATATGCTCAAATATTAAACTTTAATAAGTGTTAGTCTCAAATGTGGAACAATTTAGTTATATATAAAACTTTTTGTTTTTGAAAATTTATTGAGTTTTCATTAAAATCAAATTAAATACCATTTGTTTAGAAAAAATTCACACAAATGTTATTCTCAATGAAATACTTTTTTTGTTATTAATTAAATTAATGGTCGAAATCCAAACCAAAGTTTGCGGTTTCGACTTATATAATAGAATTGATTTTTCATTAATTTCTTATTATTTTTTATTTATTTTCATTTTTAAAAACCGAAGTAATAAACGATATAAAAATGAAATTAATATTTAGAATAAAAAAAATTTAAAATTCATTCAAATATTTGAAGGAAAACCAGTCAAAACTAAACTTGATACTTCTCCAATTAATCTCAACTTAAACCTCACTTAAATAAAAAAAATTAATTAGTTTTCATTGAGAATTCATTTCGAAATATTCCCTTTAAATACATATAAGACAAATGGCTATTAAAGAAAGCAATAAATAATAAATATTTTTGTAACAAGATCCTATATTTCAAAATAATAATTAGATTCGAGGCATTAAATATACAAAACAATTGGCAAATGTTTGACTTCGATCAGTGATCACTTAATATATTGTTGATATTATTTATATGTCAGAAGATATTTAATATATAAGTGTCTATAAAATGATTGGGAGCTTATGATCGCTATTGAATTACACTTAAGACTAAAATCACTTGAAATTTGATTTTATTTGATTTCGATTCAAAAAGTACTTATAATTGATTTGCAAAATATTGAATGCACTGAAAACTATGCTTTTATAATACAAGAGAAAGACCTCGAGCTTCGTCTCACAGTTAGATCTCATTTTATTTACATTTAATGAGTGAACGATAAATGAGTTGAGAAAATGTTTAAAACATATTATGACTACTATTCGACACATTTTTGTTGAGTATATTCGGATCATCGATAGTAACTAAAAAAATATATCCAGCGGTCAGTAGTGCTGTTCCGATAAGATCTCCGGCAGCCATAATACCTTTTCAAATAAAATTATGAATCATTTTTTATTAAATTTGTTTTACCTGGAATAGCACTATTGTCCGGATCTATTTTCTTAGTCCAAAGAAAAGGAACCAATACGTGAGCGATATATAGCAGTATTGATACCTGGATTAATGCCACTAACAAATAAGTGGCGATAAAGGGAATAGTGAGGGACACCTCATTGTATTTTATTAGTCGAATAGTTATGATATATAGAATATGTCCGGGCATTGCCATCAACAACAATAATCGGGCAGTTCTTACATTCGTGTCTTTAAAGAAAATATAGATAAATATATATATAAATGTAATAAATAAAAGAGGACTCTCTTTGACTCTCTTTGACTCTCTTTGACTCACTCGAACCGATGAACACATTTTGAGGTAATTGACAGATATTGGTATCGACTTTACAACTCTTGGGAGGCTCTTCACCCAAACTACATCTCTGATGTAAATAAGTTGAGATTCTGCTCGCCTTCAGGAAGTAATAAATAGCATATAATTAATGGATCGGTACTAATGTCTTACCTGAACGGCCACTAAATTAGCGCCGACACCATTTATTATGGGCTGAAAAATTGCAATCGTTTCAAATAAAGTGACCGCAAAATCAAAAATAAATCCACCGATACTTGAGATAAGCATTGCTATTATGATGGGATACCACCCATTATTTATTACTTCTTTTGTATATTCGTTGTTCTTTGCAATACTCAATAAAAAAGGAAGAAAAACGAGAAAGAATGCAATTATAGTGGGCGACACCCAAAACCTATCTCTCACTAAATAAAGAAAACGAGCGGAAAGGGATAACAATAATACGGCTGAGATGTCACCTAAAAATGCAGCGATAAGTGTACTACAATTGTCGGGATTTACACCAGTTTTTCGGGCAATTATTATAACAACAATCATAAGAGTCGCCAAAAATAATCCGGTGATCGAAGCGGTTATTAAACTGGTCGCGCATATAAGCAAACAATGGTTGGCCTTAAAACTCCACTCTTTCACTATATTGACAATAATGGCGATTATCGCCGCCAAAAGCGCCACAACTATTGCCTGGCATTGAATCAAAATTATGTTTCCGACACCCATTTTCCACTGTTGGCTCGGTTTGTCCAATTGACCAAGGTTGGCCTGAGTTGACAATCGCGCCGCTAAAGTCATTTCGAGATTACCTTTGAAACCAAGAAATCTAAAATAAAATATAGTGTCAAATGTTTTATGGATCAGTTATAAAATTCAAACTAACGAGGCAACTAAAATGAATAGCTCTGTCACTGATTTAAACACTTCCCAGTGTTGAACTTGGTCCAATATGAGTCCCGCCCCTACATTTCCAAATCCTTTGGAGATTAAAAAAATAGTTAATTATTAATTAATGGAAAAAATTATTGATTACTATTTAATACAAATTTAAAGCAATCGATCATTTTTTTGTCGATTAATTTAAAACAAATTAATTACTTATTAAATGAGAAGTTTTTAAAAAATATTTGAAAACTGACCCGCAATAAGAAATGGCAGAAACACCTGAAGGAAAATCACTTTATATGTCTCATTTTGGTCATCGCTTTCGAATTCACTCTTATCGGCAACACTTCTAATATCCTGACTAAACCGTCGAAGAGATAATTCTGGGTCTCCGAAAAGCATATTTCGAATACTTTCTCTTCTCTTTTCGCTGGCATTTGAGGTAAGAGCTGAGGAACGTCTTCGAGAACTATTGACTGACTTCATATGAAAAGAATGTTGAGATTTAATAGAGTTATGAGATCTAATAGAAGACATCGATCTCTTTGAAGACGTTCTCCATTTATCTGAGTTACCGGACGCCAATTCTGTTATATTGTCGACTTTAAGGGAAACGTTGGCTTCTTCTTCGAGTTCGGGAATTATCCTTAAATCATAACGCGTTTCGTCTTCATTAAGAAAAGCTTCGTTAATGATTCCTCCTTTTGCTAACTGTTCCTGATTTTCTTCTTTGAAGACATTGATAACAACCACCGGATTAATCGAACCATAATTATTGGCTGAAGTGTCCAAAGAGTTATATTTTTCGTTATTGATATTAATTTTATGTAATTCCGGCGAATATTTATATTTCTTTTTACAAACAGAACAACATTTGACAACATTTCCATCTTCAGACTCGATATCATTATTTCTATTCTGATTTTGAACAAAATCTTGAGTTTTGATTTTGTCTTCAATTATTTTCAAAATTAATTCTCTGTTTTCAACTTCAGTCGAACTTTTATAACAATTATTACACTTTTCAGAGTCCGTCGTTTCAGTTATAAATTTAGTCATCATTTAATTTTATTTAATTTATATATTTTTAAAAAGAATTTTATTATTTTTTACTCAAAACAAAAGTATCTCATTTGTGATATAGTTATTACGAAAAGTCAGGGACTCGACAACAGTATCTGTCAGATGAATAATCTTTTGACAGAAATGAGTAATTTGTTATATTGTTGTCTAAAAATATAGAAAAAAATATCAAAAATAACTGAAAATTAGTTCAATTGGAAGAACACGAAAATTATGTTTAATTACTTTTAGGTAACAGTTAATAACGGATTACTTTACATACCTTTAAATTTACTGAACCCTTGAAAACATAGATAATTGATTCGATAAATTAGAGGATATAATACAAAGAATATTTTAGACCAAGTAGTTTTAAAAATGAACACAAATCTTAAGATAAAAAGTAATTGAAATGGATGTCAAAGATTACTAATTAGTATTTTGATGACAATCGCATTACAAACAAAAAATATTTGAATTCTGTTTTCGACAACTAATCGTTTGTCTCAAATAATCTGTTTATTCCACGAGAATAGAGTAGAGTAGGTCTGGTGTTATTTGATTTAGATCAGGGACACACCACTCCATTCTAAGCTTATTCATCATTCGGTTTTGATGCGGGAGAACACCATAACACTGATTATGTTTGATAATTGAGTTAAAAGTCATTAGAATTTGATAACATTTTTCATTTAAAACACATTTATTAACTATTAATGAATGAAAATTTGCAAATATTTTTGTGTCAAAAACACTTTATTTCTTTTATTTTAGATATTATATGTGTTCCGACAGAATCGATACAATTATTTCTAATGTTATTAACAATTCTATCCATTTATCTAATTATGAATTCATTTAAAGAATCACATAATTCATAGACTAAAAGCTTTTGGGAATTAAATTATGCGTTAAATAAAACTATTATTCTGTTCTAAAATGGGTTTTCGCCAGTTTTAACACAATTTATGCAAAATTATATCATTTTAACGGAAATTCTAATTCAATTCTGGCTTTTATTTTATATGAAAACATTTTTACTTAAACTACAAACAAGTGTTTTGCAAAAAATCTGCTCAAATGTTAGGACTAAAGTTGTGTTTATGATTCTAAAAACATTAACTCTAAAATTATGGTATTCCTGTTGTGAGGACATGTGTTATGCGAGACTTCCAAAAGAGAGCATCTTCTGGAGAGACCGCCCAAAATACTGTAATCTATGGAAAGGAAAAAATCAATAAAACTATGTCGGAGTTAACAATGAAGCGGTGCTTTACTTTTTTTGTCTCCACTTTTTTAGTAATAATTTGTTTATCGAATGCAACCATTTATTGTCCTCTAAGAGAAACGGCGACCACCAAATTGGAGGTTCGCAACAAAAATTATTATGAATGTCCGGGTCATTGGGCCAAACACTATACCGAGTGTTGTAATGAAAACCGATGCTGTCCTTCCCTTACGACCAGCATATATGAAATCGATCAAAAGTAATGTCAAAATCTGTTCCTTAAAGAAAAATCAATCGCTTTTGTAATGATGTGCAGATGTCTCAACATTTTTGACTTAAAATTGAATTTCATAACTCTTTTCATAAATTTTTTATTATGTCTTTTAGTCTGGCGTTTATGATTGCGGCCACCGTTTCATTAGTATGTCTGGTGTTCGCAATATTCCTAATAAT
This sequence comes from Galumna obvia, assembly GCA_034695785.1. NCBI lineage: Eukaryota > Metazoa > Arthropoda > Arachnida > Sarcoptiformes > Galumnidae > Galumna > Galumna obvia. Next base: position 51,190 of record JAQFZM010000099.1, read on the forward strand.
CTGCTGTTTTTGTCCGACTTGTCCTCTCTATAACTCATGTAAAATCAGATACACCAGAGATTATGCGGGTTGTGGTGAGTCTTAAACTCATTTCTATTTATGTTTTCGTTATATATTTCATTAAATATATAATCAAAACAAATAACAAACTCTATTAACCTTTTATTTAAAGCTCACAAAATGGGTGAAACACCGCTTTACTCATCTATGATGCCCTGTGAGTCTCCTATTGGAAGTACAGTAGTCATCGCACATCCATTGCGAGACAAACCTAATGGTTATATCAACGATAATAAGGCTAAAGAGGCAGCTGTTTAATAAGGTTTACCTCTTTGACCCTTTTTGGCCACTAATAGTTAAACGTTAGGAATAATAGAAAGGCAGTCCATTTATTGATTGATAGAAAGCCAAGAACAAAATACTCAGTTTTGATGCAATTTATTTCATTGGATTCGTGTATTTCTGTCCGAATAATTGTTTACATCAAACAAACAGAAAATAACATTTACTCTAATAATAATTCATTCATTTGATCACTAATTTAACCATTAATTTGAAATATTCTGAAAAAGATATTCTCATGTTTTGAGTAAAACTAATGGTTTTTTTGAAGCAAATATACAATTATTTATAATTTCTTTTTGTAAAATATAATCGATATTTATATTTAATGTGTGTTTTAATGACTTTTACGCTGTTTTTAAACTCATATTTTTCTTATCATTAGATAAAAATCGTTTTGATAACATCGACTACTTTTTCGCTAATTATTTAAATTATACAACAATTCTATGAAATATTATCTAATTTATACATAAATATGTAATTTATTAAATTAATTGAATAAAACGCTATCCTTGAATTCAATTGGATTTCTTTGAAATTTATTTTTTTACTCATGAACTGATCCTCACTCTCTTTTGAAGCAAGGACAAAATCCTTTGCCAAAAACTTGGGATTTTCTAAGAATGCTATCATTTATATCATAAGTATTAGTAAAGTATTGCCTCCGAGAAAATTCTGGTAAAAACACAAAAAATAAAATTATCGCTTCATTTATCCAAAATAAAAGTCAATAGAGTTATCAAAAAGAGTTTAATTGTAATCTCTTGTAATTCTTGTATCAATGGTTTCAAAGTTCGGAATCTTATGGGAAATTCCAGAATAAACTTTTTGGGGAATTAAATATTTTCAAAATCGTCTAAAAACACAATTTTAATGATTAAATTGTTTTTAATTATTTTTTTATTTAATTGAAAATGAATTAAATTTTGGGCTCAAAACAGAATTTTAAAAAAGATTTCAAAAATGATATCAAATTTTAAAATGAAATGAATTCTTATTCACTCTCTTATCGAGTCTTTAAAAGAGAAATAAGCGGCAAATGTTTGCTCGTAATCACATTATCTAAAAGAAAGTATTATATAAGCTGTGAGAAAATGATACTAATTTATACAAGATTCTATTATTCTAAATTATATTTATTTCACATATTTATTACCGACATTTCCAGTGAATAATTGTAGTCAAAGATATTTTTTTTTAATAAAGAGAAGACAAAAAGCGGTTAATTTTTTAGATAAATCGACAGAAAACAGATTTTTCTTATCGTCAGCTATAAGTTCGACAAACTTTATAACAATAGAGAAAAGACTCTCTTAATAGACTTAAGTCTAATTTGAGTGCATCCATCGGTTTTCAGATAAGAGGATGACTGGAAGAGCACATTATGTTGGGTTCACCACTAAATGACTTGTAATTAATGAATGTTTCTGAGACTATCGTTAAAATTTTTTCTTATATATATTTTTTTATTAATAAATTTGAGACATATTTTTGTTGGAGAGATATCACAACAATTGAAGTCATTGGGCTTTAAATATACATTTGAGTCATAAATAGATTTTATTTTTATTTGAAAAAATCGATTACATATTATTTCTCTCTATATGTGAGCTTCGCTTCAATGATTGTTTATACGAATCTCAACATAAGTTTCAATCGACAAATCAATAGTTATTGAAAAGTCAAACAATTCTTTTGTGTTAAACATAAAACTTTTGAAACGTAAACCAAAATAAAATTGATTTGAAGGACAATATTTCAAATTTAGAGGCATTATATCAGTTCTATAAATTTATTGAAAAATACCACAAAAAGAGTTTTGCCAAGATTATAATAGATTGTAATAAAATGTAAATATACTTACTCATTCAGCCTTCTAAAGGATACTTCACTGCAAAGACACTCAACTAATATGAAAAATATTTTCGAATAATTAAGATTTTTTAAATTTTTTATGGATTCAAACGATGAATTAATTTGAACTTGTTCATTACAAACTCAACAAGAATAACAAAAGTGGATATGAAATATCCTATACTCAAAATTAAATATATGACATCAAAATGATCTATACTCAATTGACATGATTTCTCTGACGAATACTCTTTGTAAAAGTTGACTTCTCTACTAAAGGTGTTATTATTATAAAACTTTTGTCTCCAAAACTCGATGAGACCCCCTTTGGTTGCGTCTGAGAGACTAAATACATGATTAGACTCTTAAACATAACCTTTACTTACAATCGATTGAAATTTGTTTTATATGCAAACTCTTTATTCATAGGAATTGCGATAAAATTTATTGCGAAAACGGATTCCATTTCTGAATTATCCGGAATATAATGGGATTTAATGCCTTTTTCTCGGAGAATATAATTCAATTTTTCTTTTGTGTAGAGCAAAGCGTATGGTTTACTTGACTTTAACAAATCAATAGCATTATCGAGACTATTGACCCCTACCATTACCGAACCGATCCGTTGAGAAACGCCAGAAGTCAGACTCTTAATTATAAACGAAACTAAAGTTAAGGCTTTATAACAAATAGCTGTAATGCAATACTTTCATCATTTTATAATGAAGTCCACCCTTAATACCAATAATAGTTATTTTGCCCGCAATTTGGGCTGAGTTCAGGTCATTGATTGTATTAATTCTTCCCACTTCTAATGGTGTGGCCGTTATATAGTAGATGACACCGGCGTAGCTCATTGTCAATACAATACCAGATAAGAGCCAACCGCTTAACAAAAGCCTAAATTCATTGAACGAATGCAAAGTTTGTCTCAAAAGTATTGAGAGAACGAACCAAAGAATATCTATTTTTTTATCAAATAATAATAAATTCAAAGAAAACATAAGAATTGTATTCAAAATAATCGAAATCCAAATCCAAGAGTCAAAGGGTTGAACTAAATTCATATCATATGTTTGAATGTTCGGTTTAGGACATGTAAAAGTGACTAGATCAATTATATATGGATAAGAAAATGCCAGCTTTTTTGACCGCTCGTATGTCATAAATATATTGAAAATTCCAAAATCAACTTGCTACAAACAATTATAAAGAGTATTGAATTTGATAGATTTACATAAATTAGCTTTATATTAATGATTTACCTTGGTTGTGATGCTTTTGAGTAATCCATCCCAGGTATGATCAAAACTTTTGTCAACCAATTCATACGTAAAATTTAAATATTGACTCAAAGATATTAAAATTTGAGCTTCAGTTCCATAGATAGGGTTTTTATTAAGAAAAATAAATGGATGAGCCTTTCGTTCGTATAAGAAAAACTTCATTTAATATTAATTCAATATTAAAACTAAAATATGTAAACTATAACTGAATTGTTCTCAATTTACATAAATTTAAATATCAAATATAAAACAAAATCTTATAATAATTTAAATTAATTAAATTCTATAATAATATGATTATCAAATAAATAAAAGTATGAAATTTAATATATAAAACAAGTATTTGTTTTACCTCATTAACTGCAACTTTCAATTTGAGACCATTCAATTTTAACATGGTTAGTGAATTTTTTCTCTCAACAAATTTAATGATGCAAAAATGGTAAAGGTGATATATGTTTCAATCAAAAGTTATGTTATCAGATTTATTGGTTATATTAAAGAATTATAACTTATATATAAATTTGTTATTAAAATCTAAAATAAATGAAAACAAAATTAGAGCCCAAACTTGAATTCAATATTTTCTTTAAGAGAATATAATTAATATATTATAATCAATGATTAAAACAGAAATATATAATCAAAAAGAGTCTAATAATGAAAATATTTCACACATTCTTATATTACATTTGTATATATTTATAATTAAGAGCTCATACTTTTGATTAGCAATAATTTAATTGATTTTCTATAACTCAATATTCATTGGTTTGTCCTCAAAAAAATAACAAATTGAACTCAATGTCAAATCTCAGATATATATCTTTTATTAACAATAGTTTACATTTTTGAAAACATATATAAAAAGAAAGCCATAAAAATATTGAAATAAGTCTGATATCAGTGAAGAACAATTTGTGTACAGTTAGAATAAACATGGTCTCAATTTTTGTTACTTATATTCTCATCTTTAGATAAGGAAAACATATGAGTTTAGAAAAAATGTTTGAAATACATTTGGAACTTACAAATTGACAAAAATTGGAAAATATTTGTAAGTTTAGTGAACTTTGAAGTCTATGCAATGCATTGAGTTATTTGTCTCTCAATCATTTTGATTTATACGTTCTTCAATTGAAATAACATTCAGGAATATATACGGAAAAATTGATGGCATTTTCAAAATATAGTTTATAATAAATATATATTAAGTTCAATACAAAAGAGAAGATTATTTTCATTGAAAACTAGTTTTGAATTGAAAATAAGTGCAGTGAAAGTGAAGTTAATCACTGAAAAGAATTCCTTTTAAAGAAAGTAATAATTGTTTGGAATTTAAAATATTTTGTGTTAATTCACATTCGGGTCTCATATTTTTTTTTTCATAAACTTATAATTTCAAGTTTTCTCTTAGTTTTTTATTTTTCATTTTTTATTCTTCACTCAATTGTTAAAGAATTTGAGAGACGTCTCATAAAAATTAGAAAATAATATTGAAAACATTTGCAACTCTTGCAACCCTTGCAAGGTGAATCTTTATTCAATCGTTTAAGTGGAATCAGTTATGAATTAATTATAAAATTGGATAATAAAAATAATGGTATTTTTGGAGTGGAGTAATCACTAGTAATGTGGACCAACCTTTTTATAGGTTAACACTCTCTTTATTTTCAGAACTTTGTCTGTTATTCTTTTATACTGATTCACATAATTTAACGTCTATTTGGTTTAGCCATTAATTTACTGAATGTTTATAAAAATTTTGAAAATTCTTCAGATGTTTCCAAACATTCATTTGTTTATGAATTATATAATATATTATTCGTGACTTTTCATAAAAAACGGTTTCATTCAAATAAACATAACTTTCATCGCTTAGTTTTTAAATAACTTTAAGGATATCTATCACATATCTAGCACATCTTTGTAAATTGAAGAAAAATAAATAACAAGATTATTAGTAATAAGCAGGGATGGCGAAAGGACCGAGTCCTAGGGGGGGGGGGGGTATTTTGGCAAAATACCCTACCCTAGACTAAAAAATGCCAACAGACCTAGTGTCTGTCCATAGACGCTAATGTTAAGGGTCCCAAACTCCTAGG
>JAQFZM010000100.1:0-56087 GCA_034695785.1 Galumna obvia
GTTTTACTTAAATAAATAATTGACGGCTTTTTATATACTTTTCTGATAAAACTTTTAATCAATGAGTGCTTCTAATGAATGATAAAAAGTACAATAGCTTATACTATAAACGCATACTATAGCTATTATACTAATTTTCAGTTGTGATCCAAACAGTCAGCCGTTTTTTTCAATTGCGGTCCCCTTTCATAACTGAAAATAGTAGTAAAATAAGCAAGCACTATTTGTACTCATTTTGATGGAAAATTTTATAAAAATAATTTTTGATATTCATATTTAAGTAAATTAACATGTTCAAATTGTTCATTATAACTTTAATATTTAAGAATAAAGTAAATATGTTAAATTTGACTTGTGCTATGGTGCTATGCTCTTGGAAATTATACACCTGAATCAGTAATGATTTAATGCACTTAAAATCCCTTTAATTTTGATATTAATATTCCCTAAGATTTGTCTGAAAGAAATTATTTCTCAATCAATCAAATGATTATAAATTTCATTTTTTATAAACATTTATTGTATTGAAGTGAAGGCATAAATAATAGGTATTAATAAAAAAAATTAGACATATTTTCGATAGTATTTTGTTTACAAATTTTGTTAACAAATCAAATGTTATAAAATAATTTTTATTCGCATTTAAATCTTTAAGTCATTACAAGTATTTTATTAAATAAAATTAAAAAGTTTAACAAAATATTATATAAAAGAGTTGATAACTAATGACTAAAAAATAAATTTAATGGAAAACAATTTAAAAACAATGAAAAGAACTAATATTTGTTTGTAATAAAAATATTGAAACATCATATCTTTTGTGAGACCATTTGATTTGTGGCAAAACAAGCGATCAGTCGTTGGAATAAGTTTTTCGAAGAGAATTGAGTTATTACTTATTTTTCTTCCCTTTGTCTACACTTTTACTATTCTTTCCTATTATTTGTTACTCATCTCTACTTCTAAACTCTTCCTAATTGTTTGTATTCTTTCACTACTTTTCTGTTTATTTATATTTTTTCCTCTAATTCTAAAACATTTCATTTCTATATCACAACTAAATCTCAATTTCTAATAAGTGTCACAAAGTTTTGTGAATATTGGGAATCGAATCCTAACCCTAACCTTTGCTACTAACAAATTAGTGTCTAAAACACTTAACCACACTTTTCTATTTATAAGGTTTACTCTTCCTTTCGTTAGTTTCAATCTCTGAAATTATATTTTCTTCCCATCCCTGAGAGATAAGACTCAAATTGAATGTTTAGACTCTAAACATTCTTAGAGAAAAACATTCAAACACTTTAGAGAAAAGTTTAAATTTCTTTTAAACCTTTAGTTTTATTTGATTTAAATTATGAATAAAATTTACTTATATTTCAAATCATTTAAATTTAATATAAAAATATATAAATTTCTATAATTGAATCATAAAAAACAATAAATTAAATAAAAACATTTGATGTAATATTTGACAAAAAATCATTTAATTTAACATAAAATTTATTATTATACCATAAAAAGGAAGTATTTTATGTACTTATAATTAACTTTAATTCTTTTGGATCCCTAAACCGATGGATGACATGTGATCTGAGTGTCCAAATGTTAACTCTTTAACATCGATTGTTTCCATAATTTAATTCACTACATTTGCTTTCCTAATGATTGCCACCAATTCATACGATTTCATACCATTTCCTTCTCACTATTCTATTCTTTTATTTGCAAATCGACTGAAAGACTTTTATAGAAAGAGATGTAATAAACCAAATGATGTAATTAACTGAATAATAAAAATTAATGATTTAAACAATATCTTACATTAAATAATATAATTAATCGACGAATGATTTTTTAGGCAAAATTTATTTCAATTGGTTTTAAAAATGTTTAAAAATTTAATTATTTGTTGTTTCACTTCCACTGCATTTACCTTAAAAATAGTCAAACATTTATTAGCAATAATTAAGTAATTATTTATATATTTCTTACCTATAATTCAATTAAAAATATAAAATATAATTGATTTGAAGAAAATATATAATTTGATTCGTAATTAGATTAACCAAGTTCAGATTAAATTAGAGGCGCTTAACATTGAGTTTAGTTTATAAATGCAATATTACTATAAAAAAATTTACCTAGCATCACAGATCACTGGCGATATAAATAATATACAAGGTAATCCAAATATCATAAATGATGTAAACATATTAAACAATATATAAAACTTTAGGGTTTCGTTGAAATCGATGGGACTTCCATTGGACAGAATAATTATTAATAACATAAAAACTATGAACCAAATTATTAAACAAAGATTTAGTAAAATCTGAACTTTAGATATAAGATATTCTGACTTTAAGTTGTTTTTGAGTTTCATATAAATTAATTTAAAATATATCACAAAATGAGTTAACGACCAAACAATCATTAGTTGCGGTAAAATATTCTTTGAGTCACTTTTCCAGTAAATTATGGCCACAATTAGGAATGAAATCGGATTTGAGATAAGAATAATCGCAAAAATAATTAATGAAATGAATCGAAAACTTTTAATTAAGAATTGAAAACAAATGAATAGTTTTTCTTTATTAGACTTCTCTTCATTATTATCCATATCTTGAGTACTGGCCTCCAGACAATCCATACGACCGATCACTACAGTTGTGCTCACATTCGCCATAAATACAAAAAATGAGCCAAACATTAATACAATGAGATTCTAATCGTAACAAAAATTATCTGAAATATATATTCAATGAATTATTTGTTCAGTTTTGAGTCTAACAACTAATAGTTGGCACTCAATGAGATGTCATTATTGTAAAATGATTACAATCGTTACAAAACCCTAATTTTTTTCACTAAAACTTATTTTTAGATCAAATCCTAAGATTTTTAATTCGTAAGAAATGTTTATTTTTATAATCGAAAGACTAATTTCAATCATTTCCACTGCATTTCATACAAACATTTCAAGATATTTGATTTATTCAAACAATTCATAATTAATTGACTTTTTTCTAAACCAAAATACTGTTTAAATGTTTATAAAATGAGAAAATTTCAAAATATATAAATTTAAAGAATTTAATATAAAATTTAGTTTAAAATGTGACACAAATTTTAAATATTTGATATTAAATATAACAAATCAAAAGATTAAATAAAGTGTAAGTTATATAACATATATTATAATATTATAGTAAACTTAAATTAAAAATCTTTTAAATTTTAGATTTAATCATTGAATAACTGATATAAGACTTATTTAAACATTAATAAAGTGTGAAATTATTAAAATTATTTGTGTTATTATACCGAACCGTAATTATGAGTCACTTCATTGACGATCAAACGTCTGGACTGATCTGAAGTATTGCTTTGATTATCATTTATCAAATATTCTGAGCTCTGGTAAGATGTGAGCGAAGAATTTGAAGACCTCCTATCGTTAGAACCGTTGACACGTTTGACAATAATATTCAAATGAGTGTTTTGCCATTCCTTGAATTCACATCTGAAGACATAAAGAGATACCAAAAAAGTAATGAAGAAAATAATTGTAAAGAATACGATTAAAATCAATTGAGTGAAACGAATGATTGCATTGATTTTATGCTCAGATATCACGAATTGAATGCATCCCATATTTATTAAATATACGAAGAATGAGATCAGAATAAAAGTTGTGATTATTTTAGCGCAAACATCTTCGCCCTCAAGAAGCCATTGACCAAAACTTTTGCGATAAATTTTGATCACAATTTGCTGATACGGCTGTTGACAAACATCGCAAATGTCTTTATCGGATGAATCCCTTTCTTGTATCCATCGCTGCAAACACTCGAAGTGAGTGTATTGTTGAGTCCCCGAACACATACAGGGAGACAACAAATCATAGAGATATGACGTTCGCCAACATATTCGACACCGACCGGTGTTGGCCCCGGACTCTATCGACTCTTCCAAAGACGTATTTGTGTCTATTGTTTCGCTCATTTGTTGAGAACTTAATTAAAAAGAAAAAACGATAATTAACTTTAAGTAAATAAAAGTCAACCGAATCAACCGATTATCAAATGTTTCCATAGAAATAATAATGAGTTTTAATGAGATTCAATGCTTTCATCAAATGATTAGACAATTTTTTTACTCAAATTCATATCAAATGAGTCATATATTCTTTAAAATTAAAGTTTTTAACTTTTATTCTAAAAAAAGTCTAAATTTCTTCAAATAATTTTAAATAAATAGAAATGAATTCATACAAATCGACTCAAATGAGTGGAATATCATTGACTTTAAATTGAATGAGAGCTCAAATATCATACCTTTTTTGGTTATTTACTATAATTTCATTAATAATCAAAACTTTAATGAATGAAAGTTCACTTTATTTTCGCAATTTTTCGGTATAAAAATATAAACAAAAATGAGTCAACGCTCAGACAACAGACAATTAATGATTAATAATTTAAATGAAATGTTTATTTAATTGAGTCAAATCGAGTTCAGTAGTGAACACTTCCATAACTGATTAGACAATTTCAAGGCTAGACTGTAACCCAATCGTTAATATACGCATACAATTAAATGACTCAAACATTTGATCACAACTTTTAAATCAAAACTTTTAATCATTTGATTCTAACTTTTATTCTAAACTTTTGAAATGACCGGACCTTCGAATATATTTTCACAATTAATACAAAACAAAATAATAATTTATAGTATTTTGGGATGAATTTTGAAGTGACTAAACATCCCTGGGTAATCTTGTACTAATGTCTGACATAACATAAGCAACACTTGTCCATACAATAGTGCACAGGTCAAGAAAGTAAGGGTCAACAGCACTAATAGTGTCAGCGTTTGTGTGCGCATAATATGAATATTTGCGATCATAAGTAATGAGTCCGACGGCAGGTATGCCTTCCTTGATAAATTCGTTGGCGTCACTCAGTGTTAAGTCATATCCTTTTCCAGTTATGAGTTCCGTTACATTTAGTTTTGAGAGTAAACGTAATGTTTGGTAAAGAATACACTGCGATCTACTGTTGTTTCCCGAAAATGTTAGACCAAACGGATTAAATGTACCGAAATCTGAGTTCATAATAAGACTTATGTTTGAAAGCGACTCATTGTGTTTCTAAAGGGAACAGAATTTAGTTTTAAATAAACTTTTGTAGACTGACCTCAATGTAAGCCTTTGACCCAAACCTCCCGACTTCTTCTCCGGTGAACAAAACCATTCTTAACTTCCTTTTGAGTTTAGAATTCAATTTCTTCAGTATTGAAAGAGCTCTGGTTGTAATGAGAACACCCCCGCCATCATCAATAGCACCCTGTCCAATATCCCAACTGTCCAAATGAGCACTAATTATAACGATTTCATTTGCATTTGAAGTCGAATTAATTTCTGCGATTAAATTCCTCGATTCAGTCACTCCATGAAGTGTTGATTCCAAGTATAGATTAATCACAACTTTTATTCCTCTTTTGATTATTCTGTTCAACATTTCTGAGTCCTCGTATGCAATACTGGCCGCCGGTATCTGTAAATCCTTAGAATAATATCTAATAACTCCTGCCGTCGGAGAATTGGCCGCTTCTTTGGCTAATGACTTAAAAAGTACGGCCAAACCCTTTGCTTCAGCCACTGCTCGGGTGACCGACAATTTGTATTTAACATAAGAATCATTAAATTGATTGCTTTCGAATAAAACAATTTTGTCTTTAATGTCTTCTTTTGAGGTTTCATTTATTTCTTTCAGTGACTTAAAGACAATTAATTGAGCACTGATTCCATTTTCATGGGTAGGAATACTACCGACTAATCCTAAAATTGATAACTTTTGTGTTCGGGGTTCAACCATTGAAGCCCATTCTGACCCTCTCTCCCATTTGGGCACTAAAACCTTTTCAGTATTTATATAATCGATGTTTTCTTTTTTCAATTTTTCGATTAAATAATTGGTTGAGTTTTCGAGTACTTCAGAACCGGTGAGTCGACCGCCAAAAGTGTCCACAAATTCAGATAATTCTTCGTAAGTTTTATTCTTTTCATTATTGAGAACTAAATTTATAATTTTATTCACAACTAAAGACTTGGACTTAATTTCAGGTTTTAAAACATTTTTAAAATAATGATCTTGGTCACATACTTTTTTATCAAAGTATTTAACGTTTTGGCCAAAACATCGCCAAAAATAAATTAAAATCAAAATTTTAAACAAAAATATTTTCATTATTTTAAGAATATTTAGTTTTCAATCAATTATTGACTAATTTTTTCATCGAAATTGTCTTAAAGTAATAAAATATAACGAAATAATGGTTTGAAAACATATATGAAAGAAAACATTTATATTTTAAAACTGTTTTCAAAGTCGAGTGAATACTAATTGTCATTAATTAAGAATTTTTTGATTTTTATCCAATTTTTAAACGGAAATAATTTAACCAAACATTTATTGTAATCTTTTCGACCAAAAATTAATTGACTTTAAAATTGGAATAAAATCATTTGTCTTAAAACAAACTCTAAATTACAATAAAAAAAATTAAGATTTGAGGTCAAACTCCAAATCATTAAATTTAAAATAAATTGCATTCAAAATTATCTTATTAAGGTGAAATAGTATATTTTAATAAATAGATTACTCACCAATATACTTTCATTTTGATGAGATTTTCATTTTATTTAAAATAATTAATGTTTACTAAATTTTAAACTTTAAAATTTAAAGTTTAAACACAAAAAAATACGAATGCATTGTATTATAGTTTACCAATAATTTAGTTTAAAAAATGTTAATTTTAAGGCTAAAAACAATATTACATTTTATTGTTTTTAATAATCACTTATTTTTTAGTCATACAAAACATTTATTGGAAATTATTTACGACCTTTACTTCTTTATGGGATATATACTCAAGTCATTAATATAAAGTTTTATTCATTTGGATTAATAGACTGATTACTAATTTAGATTAGATTTAAAAGTCTATATAATTTAAATTTTAAAATGAGATAATTCGAGGAAAACTTTATTAAAATTTTAGTTAAAAATTGACAAAATATGGGCTCAAAATTAATGAAACAAATATTTAATGAAATTTATTTATCAGAAGAGGAGGTCTTTCAACAAATGGTGATTCATTTGAATCATCGGTCGGTTCTTCTCCAGTATTCTGATCGCCACCATTTTGTGAATTATCAGAGGAATCACTTTGAGGTGTTCTTTGATTATTAGTATTAGTATTCTGGTTATTCACATTTCTTTTAAGGTTCTTGGCTACTTCCATTCCTCTTCTTAGAAGTTTACGCATTCCTTCAAAAATACTACTGAAAGGATTAGACTGCGATTCAATGGACACAATTGAAGCAAAAATCACTAAAAAGAGGAGAGAAAATCCTTTTGATCCCATGTTTTCGATTTGAGTGAAATACAAACTTCAAAACAAAATGATTGAAAACAGTTTCGTTTTTAAAGATATATTTATATAAAATTTCAAAACTTGAACTCTAAGATTACATTTGGTCGGACACCTGTCCAAAGCCAGAATCAGGTAAAACCTCTTCATTGAATCTGTTTTTCATTTGTTTATTCCAACAAAATTCAAACAAAACTTTTATTGAAGAAAAATCTTTGAATAAACAGAGAGTTTATTGAAAAATATTTTGCATTCATTTATTTATTTAGTGTTTTATTCAAAGAATATTTTTGATAGAATTCTATAACAATTGAAAAAATTGTAAATATTTTGATTGCCTTCAACTTTATATTGAATTTGAGTTCAAAAAATAGTCAATACATATATACTAAACACATACAAAGTATATGGACTTTGATTACCGATTCTTTTTTTTAAATATCTCTCTTCCAATCAAATCAAAGAACTCCACATCTCAGGAGAGGTCACATTAAATGAATCATTTAAAACATCTCTAATTCTAAATAAATATTTAATAAATTATTTTCAAATAAAAAATCATGATGTTTACCTTGATACATTTTGAAAAAGGATACATTGAAAGGTTTTTCTATAAAAACGGATACATTTTTTACTCAAAAGTTCTGATGAAAAACATTATTTGACATAAAACTCATATTTTATAAATTCTCTTAAAATTTGAATAAATATTTCTTATAAGTTATCAAATGATTAGTTAATAACATTTCCGATAATTTCTGTTAAATAAACTGGAAATTAGTTAAACTTTCTTAAAGAATTGATTAATGAAAGAGACAATCTTGATCAATTCTTTGAATTCATGTGTAGATTCATTTCATTTATTTCTGTTACTTATGGTTTCCCAATGAATGGCTTTCCTTTAAAATTAGGATTTCATTAATTTTAAACCAAAACTATGAAAATACTATAAAAAGCAGAATTGAGAGAAACCATAGAATTCTTTGTGAAAATGAGTACGGAATGAGCACAGAATAAATATGTTTTAAATAGAATAAATCTAATTCTAAATTACGAAATGAGTTGCCATCAAATCAACAGATCCTAAGCTTTAGTGCAAATTCTTGTAACCAATGTTTTTGTGAAAAGAGATTCAGTGTTGAATAAGATTTAAGACAAGTCTTAAGACAACAATTGTTGAGAACTAAAAATCAAATAAATAGTTTTCAATGACTTTCTCTTCGATTCGAATAACTTTGAATACCATAGACTGAGTTGAGGTGCGACCAAAGGATCACTACTTTTTCATTAATATTAAAAAGTATTGAATTAGAATTTTTGGAAACAAACTTCTCAATGATAATTAAATTAATTTATATTGCATGTATAATAGCATTATATTGAGCATGGTGCAATTATTTAAGGGATTTAATGATTAAATATTAATTTATTTTGTTTAATATATTTTAAACATATAAATCCTATTCAAATTAATTTGATTGTAATTGTTCTTGAACAAATATCTGAATAATATCTAATTGCAAACCATATTTGAAGCTCAAATTTTAATGAAATTAAAGAAAATCCAATGCAATCGATTGATTTTAATGAGAACCTGGTATTCCCTGTTTTATATAAACAGTGTTTAAAACTATTTTCGAGACTCAAATAGAATGAGATTTTAAAAGAAAATTTGACTTCTTTTCAGTGAATTTATTTTATCATTTCTTAAGACTGAGAATAACATCAGGTATTATATAGAGTTTGCACTAAAGGTATGGTTTATATCAATCGATAATTCAACTCAAATAAAGTGACTCTCATTTCTATAATTCAATCCCTTTCTGTGTTTAGTTTTTCTGTATTGAAAACTACAAAATTGAACTCTAATTCATAGAATTCTGTGATTGAAATGTTTTTCATATAAAACTGAGGCTCAGCTCAAAAATTCGGTCGCATTTCATCTTTAGTTTAGTTTACCTTTACTTCATATCCTTTACTTATATATTATCTCATTTTGTTTTCTGATGTCAAATATGTCTTCTACTGAGAAATGCTTTGATCACTATTTAATGTTTCCTAACATTAAATTGCATTTAACTAATAGTTTATCGATTGATTTAATAATTATGCTTGCTCATTTGCTTCATACAAAACAAAATTGGGTTAATTAAGTGATTAATAATTAGTAAATAATGTGGGGTCGCCTTAAGGTCTATTATATTTGAAATAATCAAGGATTTTCATTGTTTACGCTATGCCTAAAGGAAAGATACGAGGATAGGTTGGGTACGTTTGTCGCGCAGGTCATACACTTATATCCGCTTCAGATGTGAAATAAACAACAAACATACCTTGATTAAAGTGTGGACATTCATAAAACTCTTTTATGGGTTTCTTCGAAAATAATAGATAAGTAACCATTTGGAAAGCAATGAATTTGACCTCAATTTGTGGCGAAAACACAAGAATTGTCTTAAAATTGAACTTTTTTTGAAGCATTGAAACCAATTCATTGTTTAATATATATTTTGTTAGTTTAAAATTAATTAAAAAGAGTGTAAAGTTTTTTATTTTATCTTCTCAAAAAATGAACTATTCTCCAATGTATCCTTGATCAATTAATACATAAATGCTAATAAATTTGTAGTTCAGGTTTAGATAAAAAATGATCTCATTTTAGATAACAATAATATAAAATTGAATTTAACTTTGATTTTGCGGTTAAAATGTAGCGGACATACAAACAGACAGACAGTCGTCTCTTTTAAATGATGGGATAAATGAGTTCTTAAATATTAAATACAATTAAAAATTGTGTGTTTTTGCAAAATTCGCACAATTTATCGAAAAATACGTAACATTTTTTATAATTTAAGTAAACATTTCCTAATATAATATAGAATTAAGTATTAAATATAACAAACATTAAATTATGTGGAGATATATATGACGTGCCGTTTGATGGCAGCCATTAAATCAATTGATATTATAATAATGAATACAATATATAATATCTTTTGTGGTTTCAAATAATTTCAAATAATCTATAAATATATTTGATATAAACCCAAAGGGAATGTAACGAATGTAATGATTTTTTTCTGGTCCGTTCCTCAACAATAGCTGTTTTATATATGACTTAATTAAACAATTTATGAGCAAAAAAACATCAAAACTATTAATTTCTTCAAATTTCTTTTTGACTCTTATTTTTATTACAAATATTTACATTCAATTCATAGCAAAAAAACGAATGAATAAAAGATTTGGTCAACAATTTTGGTTAAGAATAAGAAGAAATACTTATCAAAGAACTGATGAACTTCTTATTCAAATGTGTTTTAATTAAGGGTTTAGAACACATAAAAATACTTATCTTTTGGTTCAGTTCTCTTGAATGTTGTGAACAGAATTAAAAGTCAATAAGAGATAATTGACTCAAAATTTGGCTCAGAATTTAGGTGAAGTAAAAGATAAAAATATATAACTTATAAATGAAATTAAGTCTCAAAATAATGAAATCGTAGCGAAAGATATGATTATTAAGAGTTAAGTTAGAAAAGACCACAATCTATGAGATTATTTTTGATAATCACATCAGTGACCGCATCAAAAACAAACTGAATATTATTAGTATCGGTGGCACACGTAAAGTGTGTGTATATCTCTTTTGTGTCTTTCCTTTTGTTAAGGTTCTCGAACTTCATCTGTATATAAGCGGCCGCCTCTTCGTATGTGTTATTGCCTTTAGATAAGATGTTTGGATAAGATATTGATTTTCAATTAATTCATAAAACAATTCAATAAAAACTAATAAATGATTCATAAGTTGTTTTGAATCGAAATTCAAGACATTTGTTATAAATCAGTTTATTATTTGTTAGAAGAAAAGAGAGTTTAATAGTTTAATACCTGAATATTCTGGAAAACATATGGTCAGAGGCGAGCGTTGGATCTTCTCTTCGAATAAATCTTTTTTATTGAGAAATAATATGATTGACGTCGCGATAAACCATTTATTATTACAAATAGAGTCGAAGAGTTTCATACTTTCAATCATACGATTCTGTGGCCACAAATATAAACTTATATATTATTATATAAAAGCATTCATTCAAATCCTATCAAATGCTATAATACTTGTGATGACTATATTTAGAAACTATTCTTAATTCTAAGTAAAAGCTTAACAAAATAGGATTAACAGATAAATACTGACCACTTCTTCGTCCTCTGCCAGGACTAAGTCATAGCCTGATAGGGCCACACAGAATATTATAGCTGTAACCCCTTCAAAACAATGGATCCATTTCTTGCGTTCACTTCTTTGTCCGCCGACGTCAAACAATCTGTTGTTCACAACATTTCAGTTAAACAACTTTTCATTTCATCGAAAAATCAATTCATTAATTCAATACAAAAAAATATCTTAATTTGAAAATTATTATAAATTTATAGATTTAGAAACGAATGGAGAGAAGAGGAGAGGAGAGGAGTGTCGACATTAATATTCAATTACAAACTCCACTCAAATGTTTTACATAACAGAGAGGAAACTCTTGTTTGGAAATATCCGATGGAAAGGCTATTCATGGAATGGAGTGGACTCTAATGTTTTGTCAAAGTTTTCATAAAATATAAAAGTATTGATTACTTACTTAAAGTGCAATCCTTTAAAAGAGAAATGTGTTTCGACAATTCCCGTAGTCTTGACTCTAGTCCTGAGCACATCTTGTTGTGTGGGCACATAATTGGGCTGAGCTATTCTGTCCAATGAGTTCAGATAACTTTGGTTTCGATAAAATTTAAGATTAATTAAAATGAGTTTTGTTTTGTTTATGACATACTATTGGGCCGAATCATTCAATTGGTACTCTCGGGAACGGGCAAAACATGTCTGAACTCCCGGGTCAGACCATAAATGTTTCATAATTTGTGCCAAATCAAGGGTGAGCTCACCCTCAATGGATGCGCCCACTGTTGAGAATAGTTTACGGGCGGCCTCGTGACAACCCGGGTCTTTGAAGTCAATCTTTAATTGAGTCATGGCTTTAATGATAGCCATAAGACTTTGAATTGTGTTCGAGTGAACCACTGGTTTGTATTGAAGGCATTCATCTTTAGTATATCCGGACTCATGAATAATCCTCATTTGTTTGACTATGGTACTTTTTCCAGACTCGCCGGCACCCAAAAGCAAGAGTTTAACTTCCCTTGCTTGTTTTTCCTGGTCAGCCCTAAGGATGCTATCGATCTTTTTGCTCCTTTCAATCGCTTCTTTATCACTTGTACTGACAGCACAACCCATTCTCTCTCTCTCTCTTTGAACACAATATTTGTTACTTTACTTTTAATAAATAAATAGTAGTTAAGTCCGAGAGACGGATCGGTTCGACACAAATTCAGTAAAATTCAAAACAGAAACCAAAATATTTTGGCATAAATTCATATAAAATTCAAATGAAATAAATGTTTAAACTAAAAATCGTTCACTTTTTCCAACGGACGAGAGATGTGCACAAAGACTGAGCGATAGTTGAGAACCAATTGAATTGATTTGAGCCAATCTGTTGCGCTCAGGCAT
The DNA here is from genome assembly GCA_034695785.1 of Galumna obvia. Taxonomy (NCBI): domain Eukaryota; kingdom Metazoa; phylum Arthropoda; class Arachnida; order Sarcoptiformes; family Galumnidae; genus Galumna; species Galumna obvia. Next base: position 13,013 of record JAQFZM010000100.1, read on the forward strand.
AGACACATGCGCTCACATTCAACACAATATTCGTTAGAAGAGTAGAAGAGGTGGTAATCCCTTTGTGTTTAAATTATGTTTGTATTCAATTCTAATCAAATTAAGGCGCCATTCATTCACTCCTAAACCAAACTTTCCCTTCAAATAAGTTTCCCTTTAATCTCATTTAATATAATCAATGATCCAATCGATTATCAATTCCTTTATTCTGAGCTAATCTACAGAATTGTTGGTCTCATATAATGAAAAATTCTGGTTATACTTTCATATCATAATTATGTTTAGAGGAAATTCTGTGCATCACTTAATCTCAGGAAATATCCAAAAACATTGCGATTCCGAAACATAAAAAGCACTTCAATTACTTTTCAAGTGTTTTAAAAGTAAAGCATAAAATGAGAACAAATTCGTTATAAGACCTGAGCACAGGTATAACCGGTTATCTATTTGTGTGGTCATATCATTGCAATTAATTTTTGGGATTCATTGAACACTCAATAACTTAGCGCTCATTTTGAACTTATTTAGACCTTTAGATAGCCTTCACTTATAAAGAGATTTATCTTTGAATATGAATAACAAGTTTTAAAAGAAGAATATTTATGGTTAACTCAAGAGCTCATCAATTAATACTTTCGGAAAGTTTGTCAACAATTATATTGCAATTAATCACTAATTTATTAGAAATTTATTACTCTTAAGAAATCAACAAAAATATTAAACAAATATTGAAAACTTATTTACATATTTTGGCAAAAAAATTAATAAATAAATCCTTCATTTGATGTGCAAAAGATGTCTAAAATTACAACAAAATAACTAAAAATCTTATTTACAGTTATTTTTATGAACATTCGGTATAAGTCATCACAGAATTACCCGTCCTTTTAGTAACGGTATGACATCGCTGTCCATTACCTCTGGAACTACTGCTGGAGAATGAATTCATTTTAATGCTATTGAAGTGATTTCCGCCAAAGAATGAGTCGCCGTCACCGAAGGTATCGTCACTTTCGTGATGACCACCGAAGAAGTTACCAAAAGAGGAACCAAACTCTTCGGTGTCGAAGTCATCAAAGAGATCATCAAAATTGAAGCCAAAGTGAGAGCCGTGTGAATGGCTGTGAGATCGGAAGTGTTCGTTAAAGTGTTGCTGATTGTGATGTTCGCCACCATTTGTATGGAACTGGAAATGACTGTCGAAGTTCTTAAAGAATTCATTGAAGTCAAAGTGTGGTCCACCGCCTGAACCAAAGCTTCCTTCGACTCCTTCTTCTCCGAACTGATCATATCGTTTACGTTTGTCTTTGTCTGAGAGAACTTCATATGCTTTTGCGATTTCCCGGAACTTCTCTTCGGCGTCTTTGGCCTTATTCTTGTCCGGATGGTATTTCACCGCTAACTTCCGAAACGCTTTCTTTATGTCTTTTTCAGTGGCGTCTCGACTAACGCCTAACAAATTATAGTAATCTTTAGCCGTCAAAACCCGATCGATATTATCACAGATCCAAAACACAATTAAAAGCCAATAAATCGACAAATTTATTGAACTTATTCTCATTTTAATAAACAAAACTCAATTAAATTAAACTCAAAACTATTTATAAGAAGTAAAAGGAGAGGAATCACCGAAATCTTAACCAAAATTAAAGACAGAGTTTCAATGAATCATATGTTTCACACAAAACGGTATTTTAATAGAATTTTATCGCATAAAACAGTGAATAACACGAATCGTTATTTCATTGGTTTACGAAACAAAACATTTGATTCAAAAATTAAGTCAAAGAATAGGAAAATGCGAGCCCTCTCTGAACCCTCTGAACCCTCTCTCACGCTTTGTGTCGATATTTAAACCAAAGAATACGAAAAACCCATATTTTAAAGAAGACGTTATTATTGATTAAAGAATTTCTTTGATTTAAAGGTCATTCTGGGGTTAATGCCTTCAGAATTTTCTGGTTTAGAGAATCGGTTTTCACTGAATCATTACTTTTTCCCTAAAATATTTAAAAATAAACCAATGATTGACTACATTTAGTGGAAAATTTTATAAAAATATAGTGACGTAAATGAAGAGTGAAAACAATGCGAACTAATGTTTTATTTTTTGTAAACAAATCTAACGTTCGTTTAATTATTATTTAAATTCAATTAAATTTAAATCAAAATAATGGCTGAAGATATGGTTCTTCCTCTTCTTGGCTATAATGGCGGTGACGAAGAAGATGACACGACTGACAGCGATGGTAAGTAACAAATTTAGGGCTTCATTTAAAAGTAGGGCTCAATTAATTGAATGTAAACATTGAATATTTGGAACAAAGAAGGGATTAATAACGAGGCAGAGGATGACTCCGAGGACAACACAAATGGGGAACACTTCCGACAACGCATACATTACGATACAACACTTCCTTCGCAACACAATTATTTGGGCGAAGATCTGAATGAATTGTCGGGTCGAGTGGTTTTTGACGAGACATCGACTGTTAATATCCCTTTACTTACGATCGAAAATGTAGTCTTAGTTCCGGGACAGGTATTACCCCTTCAGTTACACCATCCCAGTGTTGTCTCAATGATGAAGAAACTGATTGACGGACAGAGAACTGTTGGAATTGTGGCTTCTTTTGAACCCTCTTTTGGTACGACAGCAGAGATAAGGAGTTATTCTTATGAAGACGAAGATCAGGGATTACCCACTCTTAGAATCAAAGCCGAGGGTCGCCAACGGTTTAATGTTGTGGAGAGATGGCGACAGGACGGGGTTGTCGTCGGAAAGGTATCAAAAGTTATTTATTTATTTTTATCGACAAAAACTTAGTCTTTCAAACATTTAATTGAGTCAAAGTTAGAGTCGTTTCCTCTTCTTCTTTAAGTGACGCAAATGTTTGACGCAATCAAATGAAATAATCGATATCACTATAACTCAAAACAGAGTCTATTTTAAGTGTCACTAATTAGTCGATTGAGTTTCGCTGTAGTCCAGACCACTCTTTCACTAAAAACATTAGTTTTGTTTCAATTTGTAATTAGAATTTGTTTTGCATTTTAACAAAAAGTTTATCCAAAAGAATGTTTGATATGACATGAAATGAAAATATTCAAAAAATTCTTTTAATTTGAAATACTTTTAATCTTTTTTGAAAATCAATTGAATTTATAGGCGAAGAGTTGAGAGTATTATAAGTTTAAGGTTTAATCGATTACTTCAAACCAATTATTCAGAATAAGAGATGATTTGCTATTTTGTCGATCAGTTGTATCTCTATATTATAAACGACTCAATTCTCTCAATAGTTTTATCGCTAAAATAATGAGTTCTTAAACAAAAGCCCATTATTTCACAACAGTTGACTCTCCATTAAGTAATGCATTAATGTTTGGATCGATATTCAATTGTTTGCAAATGTTTTGGAAAAGAGGCTTAAAATTAATGCAATTAAATGACAAACGAATTACATTAAATCCGTATTTCTATAATTTTAGGTCAAAATATTACCGGAATATGAGTTAACGAACCCATTGAGGAGTTGTTCGATAACACACAGTGACAAAACCCTTAGTCAATGTTCTCGTTGGCCCAAATGGGTGTATCAACTCTACGATCCCTACCTTTTGATGGATAAGATTAAAATTCATCTCAAGAATTGGTGTTCTTATAGTGAGTCATCTGAGAGTGAGATTTGTACAAATCAGGCCCCACTAAAGCCCTGTGAGTTTTCCTATTGGGTGGCGGCAAACCTTCCCCTCGACGATAGTCAAAGATGTCAACTCTTGACAATAAACTGTTCGATCCAAAGACTTCGATGGGAACTAAGTTTACTTCAGAAGTACTCCTATTTATGTTGTGCTGAATGTAAGACAAAGATCTGTCATAAGGACGATGTTATCGTTATGTCAATAAGTGGACCGCAGGGAACGTATGTTAACCCTTCGGGTTGTGTCCATGAAATGATTACTTTGGGAAAAGTGACAAATATTGCTCTAATAGGCAGACCTTCCACTGAATTTTCGTGGTTTCCGGGGTATACAATAAAAGGGATTATCTCTAAGTGTCTAACGCTTTGTTTGAAGGTATGCCTGGACTATATGCCGGTGCACACGTTGTAACAGCCATATGGGATGGAAGTTCACAGTTGTTCAAAATAAGAAACTCAGACCGGAATGGTTTTGGGGTCTCTGTCGCACATCACTGGAACCCGGATTTAAAGTAGACGACGACATTTCGTGGAAACCTATTCTTTAAATTCAAAATTTCAATCGAATATCGTTTTGTGAAAATATTTATTATTATTTTTTTGACATAAAACTAATGTATAATAGAATCAAATTCTAAATTATTGAATGTTTTGCTTATTTTTATCATCAGTTATAATGTCTGTACAGTTGTAGTGATAATTAAGTGAAGAGTCCGTCTTCTTCTAGACATCTTTCGAAGTGGTTTTGTATTGTTTGAAACCTAAATATTTAATTATTTAAATGAGTTTATAATAGAATTTAATTAATATAACATGCCTTTCAAAACTGCGCCAACACTTGGGACAGGTATACCGTGTCGTCCTCTGTATTAATAAAACAAATTGTAATTCAATGTAAAGTACTTTTAATTATTATTTGTAAACTAATTATAATTATTAAAGTATTTAACTATTTTTGTGGTTCAATATATGCCTATAAGTCTCAATCTGTTTGCAGCATCTAGTTCATTTTAGTCAATCAACAAATTTTTCTAACTTTTAGAACCTATTTTGGGAACATTTTGTGATTAAAGTTTTTACTTTTTAAGGTTAAGTTAGTTTTGACTAAAAAAGATTTTATTTGTCGATAGAATTGTATTTATAAAATCGATATTAATGTGTAATATGAAATGTTTTGCTCAAACACTCCATAATTAATGTTTACTTAAACACTTAATAAAGTTTAGAGCAATTAATTTCTTATCAATAATTATATATCAAATATTTCAAATGTGAGAAAAGGAAAAATATTTTCTAATAAAAAGATGAGAAATAGTAAAACTCATTATTTTTTAGACTAATTAACTATTTGTCTGTTTTTATAAATTTTTAGTCAACTATTTTGAAGAAAAACTATTATTTAATGCTTTAATAATTATATTTTTAGATAAATGTTAGTTAAATAAACAAATGTTATAAATATAGTAATAATAAATAAAATGAGTTCAAAGTTTAGAGTCAGTTCAGTTCAAAGGAATAGATGTGAGTCAATCCGATACCAATTTTCCCTTAATAATAGTGGTGAGTGCAAACCCACTATTATTTTAATTAAATATTTAATGTCTAACTCACAGCCTTCCCGAACGTCTACTCCTTCTGGAATGCATTCCTACCGAATCATCCTTTAGTTCAACGGCTGGCGATCCCTTTTCGAGTCTTTCCTCCAATTGATTGTTCATTAATTTCAAGCGTTCGATCTCTTCTTCGAGTTCAGACACTTCTTTAAGTGCCGCCACTTTTGCCATCTCTTCTATTTTGAAGTCACGTTCGAAAAGATAGAGCTGTGACTCCATGGCTGGCATTGACTCCAATTTAGAGTTGGCTTCACTTAACTCCTTCTTCAGAGCATTTATTTCAGAATTCATGCCATCGATTTTGATCTGCGACTGAACCAGACGTGAGTTTAGTTCCTGACTCTGAATTTCTGAAGTTAAGTCAAATTTCTCATAGTTTGCCATTTGTTGACATTTGGACTCAAGTGTTTGCACTTCTTTTGTCAACTGATCCACGAGTTGAGTCATTCCTTCCAATTCAGAGACTTTATCTTTTAATCCTTGGTTTTCATTATTAAGTATTTGGTTTTGTTGAGCCAATTGTTCCGACTGTAAGACCAGTTGTTTTTGTTGTTCCATAATTTCAGAGTTCTTTGTCTGCCATTCGTGTAAATTCTTCAGCTGTTGTTTCATAAAATGGTTGTTCTTTTCGAGTTCTATCTTTAATTTCTCGTTTTCTTCTCTCAATTCTTTCAAATAGATCTCCAAATTTGTGGCCAAAACTGATTCAATATTATTGGAACAGTTCTTCACATTGTCCTCAATTCGGATCAAATTTTCTGATAATTTCTGTAACGATTCGTTTCTTTCGTCACTCATTGAAGGGATCGGAATATTAGACAATTTTTTGGACAACAATTCGTGTTCTTCGATCTGTTGATAAGTTGGAAGTCCGTCCACCGAATCCATTCTCTTTGTGTCCAAATTTGTGATTCGATTCAAACTACTCGAAGGCTCACTATTCATAAGATCAGTTGTGTGTCCAACAGCTGTACTTCGAGGCATTGGTTCGGGAATGGGAATGATTGACATCGAATCAGTGATGGAACTGTTATTGAGGTCATATATCTCGAACGAGTTGTCGATGTCTTCATTCAAATTATCCATTTTTGTAATCAATTTAATTAATAGAAATGACAACACTTTTGAAACTTAAAAAAAATATAAACAATAAGTTTTAATCAAATGTATATTCAATGAATACTTTGTTTGGTTTACGTGTGATTAATACTGATTCAAGTTTTTATAAATTAACGAAAATCAACAAATGATTCACACTTTTATCATATGTTGTCGTCATTGGATCCCAAAATATCTTTTAAATCCCAGATATCACTCACAAACAAAACGTCAATATATGTCAACAAAACACCACAAGTATTACATTGAAAGTCTTCAAAAGGGTTTCAAACTTATCCTATAAGATGTCATTGATTTTGTATACAACCGTTGTATTGCATTTGAGTGACGCAATGGTTTTACAGTCAATGTTTTACTTCATTATAAAACTTGTTTTCCTTTGAGTCGAGTCTTAAACTGATTCTTACTTTTGACTCATTGAAAGCCAATGGATTTGCAATCATTTGAGATGTATTTCACTTTCTTAATGAAAGTTTATTATAAATACATTAATAATAATTAAATTTTGGGAATTTCATGAAAAACCTAGGTATGCCATTAAAATGATCTTGTTAAGTGCTAACTATTAAAATTAATAATTACTCTTCAATTTTAAAATGCAATTTAATGACAACTAAAAAGTTGCTTAAAATAACTTAAAATAATATTCAAATGAGATCTGCATTTTCTAAAGGAAAGGGCAAACATTGATTCACTCAAATGACAATAAGTTATTCCTGTATTTTAAGACTTAATTACACACTAATTATAATTAATTATAACTAATTTTCGGTTTTGAAATTTGCGAAATCGTCTCATATTTGAAGTAAAGGTTCACTAATTGTAGCCCTGATTATACCCTTAAAGCTATTTTCCCGAAATTTACACAAAAATGTGATGTCTTTATATCACTTACTTTTGCCGCTAATTTTAAATAATCGTTTCATTAAATATTCATTTTATACTTTGTTTTATATTTTGAATAATTTTTAAATTTATTCAAAATGATTGGTATTAGGGTTAGCCTTGGGTTAACTTTGGATTAGCCTTGAGTTAGACATTCAGGTCTAATGATTTGAATATCATTTCTCAGACATATTATCGAAAATACAGGAAAAAAGTCATCAATTTTATGATCGAAAACTCCCTTTAAATGAATTCCATATTTGAAATGTTTTGACAAAATATATCAAAACTAATATTAAAGAAGAGGTAATGATGTAATTGTGGGCCAACTCATAGAACACAGTTAGGAGGGAAGGGCTCTAAACATCTATTTTAAACTCAAAAATATATTAAAACCAAATGAGAGACAATTACTGCTTCAGAAGAGGAATGAAAACACGGCTTAAAGTTAAGTGAATCTAAAAATATCATTTGTTCTCTTTTTCACAATATTTCGTTGATTATAATAAACCTGCAAATCATTCAACAAAACTTTCATCAAAATCAAGAAAATTCTATTCAAAAAAGTGTTTATTTATTTACCGTTAATTAGAAAAAGCGTTGAATAAAATGTAAGTCTTGAAAGTTAACTATTTTATCAAATTTTCATATATTTTACAATAATTTTAGCAAAAATGGTTTTATTGGGACAACAAATGGACTTAATATTGACCATGTTGAGTGCCTCTCTTGTAATATGTTTAGTGGCCATGGTCGTTTTTATGGCAATGTATGTCTATTATACCAAAAGGGATAAACAAAGAGCCCGAAACACACTAAAGTTGAACACTTCTATTAGACGTCGACTTTCCTCTTCGGGTCCGATCCGTATCCTCTAAATTCGCTAAATTTTAAAAAAAATTAAGAAATTAATTAAAAAATTCCATATAATTAAGGAATTTATATATTTTTTGGTCAATTTATTCACAAAATGTCCGATAATTTATTGCTTTTGAATACAATTGAAAATCACTCGAATTTTCATTTAATAGTTTATAATTGAATAATAATAATAAACTTTAAAATCAGTGTTTAAATAGTTATAAACTTTTAATAATAATATTTACAAAATAACTAAAAGTAATTCAAAATTTAATTACAAATAAAAAGATAATAAAAAAATGTGTTCACACATACCGTTGAAAAATATTCTTTCAATAAATTTGCGTTAAATAAATCTTTAATTGAAATCTGTGTTAACCAAAACAATTGTCAATAAAAATGTGTTTAAACAGCAATTCTTTGAAAAACCATTTCTACTAATACTGATTGTGTATATAATCTATGATTAATTAAATTATAGATAAGTTGATAATAAACTAGGAACTTTGTTTGGTATAAAACTTTAAATTTTGTAAAGACTGTCCACTCTATAAGAGCTCTGCAAAAGTCGGGGCGAAGTTTCAATTACACGAACCAATAGGTTATCGATGTATTGCTCCAAATCGTTGATCTGTCCGTTGAGTCCTATTATAGTCAACTGTTGATTCTCTATTAGTTGAATCAGTTCCTGAATAAAGGAATAAAGTGATCAATCAACTTTTATAAGAAATTGTTATAATTTGAGCGATTGTTATGAATTGAAAACTAATTCATAAAAGTGTGAAGTAATGGATTAAATATAATTTATTAAATGAAATTAAATCATTTCAATTGAAAATATTGAGTCCAAACACTAATCAAAATAATTATGAGTTTTGAATAATAATTGTGCGAAAACTTTAATATATCATTCATTCAGAAATAGTGGTTATTATTAACTTAAATAAGAAAAGATGGAAATAAAATGTATTTTTCTCATGACTTCTGTTCAAATTATTCCCATAATTGAGTTATTTATTGAATGGGAATAAATGGGAATAAATATGTTTCTCTATTAGATAAGATTAATTATTTAACTTTGAATAATAAGATATTCATAAATCTAAAAAGGAGCTAGTTCAAACTGTTCAAACAGCTACCAAACCACAAATGGTTGAAATCATTAGAAGAACAATGAATTGATGTGTAATTTCAACAAAAGTTATTTTACTTTAATTCATAGATAAGATGAGAAAAATTGAAAATCGTGTTAAACGTGAAAATATTTTACTCAAAAAAGTTGAGCTAAATTAGTGTTCACTCAAAAAAACCAATAAAAAAGAGCACAAAAACAAAATTGAGTTATTGTTAAAAGGAATGATTAACTAAAATATGAGCTAAACTTTTGAAAAATTGTAATTATTATAATTATTACCTCTTTATTGAGACTCTCATACTTTTGGTGATAATCTGTTTTCGACTGTTTTCGTTGTATTAAAGACTCGAAAGATGAGTAAAGTGAATCAGGACTGGTCTGAGTGGCCCTCTTCTCTAGAATAATGCTCGGATATTTTAAATTAGGTATTCCTTCGTCAAAATCTATTGTATGCCGTCTTTCATCTGAATCATCATAAATATGAAAACATTATTTCAGACAAAACATTAAAATGTGATATATTTGTGATTATAAAATAACCACTTTTTGGGGTTAAACCTACTCTTCTTAAGTGCAGATAATAGTCTCTCTCTATTATGAGTTTGCCGTAAGATATTCTCGTTATTAATAAAAGCCGAATATTTATTATTATTATTATTATTCGGTTTATCATTGGGGCCGTGAAATTGTGACATACTTTGAAAAGAGTTATCCTTAGGTGAGGAAATGGTTGTCAGAGTTGAAGAGCGGTCGCGATTAATGTTTGGCACCGGTTTATTACTGACAGTAGAGTTCGTGAATAACAAATTACTTGTACTAAACGCTCGCTTTAATGAGCCCTTCAATGGTTTCCACGAACTTGACTTCAATGGTTCAATTCTTATGGTTTGCGATTCATTATCTTCAAAACCATTTACTATTTCGTTGTCTTTCACTTCATTATTGGCTTTGATTTCAACTTTTTCTTCGACCCTATTCTCGGTTTCGCTATTGATTTCATTTTTGACTTCAATTACTATTTTATTACTCTTACAACTCTTCCCCAATTGTCGCACTTCTTCTTGACTTTGACTCATTTCTTCTTTGATGATACCATTCGTTGGTTGACTAAATTCTTCACTTTCAAGTGTTTCCTCTTCTACTGTGTATTGGCTCTCATTTTCGTGTGGAGTCGACTCCACATTCTTTTTATGTCCCAAAAATTTATCGACTAAAGACTTGCGGCGAGTATTTAAAGAGTCGAGTTTGAAAGATATACTCCTGGTCGCCAATTTTGGTACTTTTGTCAAACTGTCAGCCATTGAGAACTTTCTGCCCGATATATGACTTTTATGTTCATTTTTCTCAATTTTGTGTTCATTCTTAATGCTATCTCTGATATCGAGTAAACTTTGATGAACTAAACTATTATGTCTTTTCTTTATCCTTTCGTTGGGAATATTTTTAACGATAAAAGTTGCTCTGATTTCAATTTCTCCTCGATACTTCTTTGAACTTTTATGAGATCGACCTTCCAGTTCATACCATCTACTCTTTGGGCGTTCATAGATATCAAATTCTTTGAGCGGAACTAATGCCTGTCCTAAGAACTCATCGGCCAAACCAAAGAGATTGCGATGAAATACAATGAGTTTAATAACATCAGTCTCTTTGTCTTCAATTGCACTTAAGTTTAAAAATATTCAAATTAAGTTTAAATGACTCTTAAATTCTGAGACTTATATTCTTAAACGTCATCTTTGATAATAAATTTAACTATTAACTAGATAAGTTTTCTCATAGAAAATGTCAGCACTTATTTTGATTTAAAAGATCTTTTAAATTAATTGACTGAAAATATCAATTAATTTTGACCTCATTTTTAGTGAAAAAAATCTTCATTTCTGAAAATTTTCTGATTTTTCACTAATTGGTTGTTTGAATAGAAATGTTGTTTTTTTGCTTGCTCATAAATGATATTTTTTACATTTAGTAAACCATATCAAAGACTTTTAATGAAATACATTTTATAAATTCATGAAAATCTCATTTAACAGATGAGAGAATACAATGAAATTCTGAACAATTCTTAAATGAAGTCTTAAATTCATTGTCTAATGATTTAAATGGTTTTCTAAAAATGAAATATTTTTAAAGTAATATATTTTAATAAACTGTCGGACAACTAACCATTAAAACTGTTAGGAAATGTAATAAAAGGTTTGGTATGAATTGCATTTAAATTGAAATGTTTTCAATCAAATCCTTGACATAAAAATTTAATTCGAAACTAATTTTTTGCAGCAAATTATATATAAAACAAACGGTTAAACATTTACTAAAAATTTATAGCTTTTTATTAATTATTGATTGAAATATCGATTTTATGAGTCATAAGTAAGACATACAGATCACACTCTTCGTGCCAAATGGGATCAATCGACTGTTCCTTAACTGATGTCTGAAACTTTTCTTTTCCATTTTGTATAATAACATAAGAATCGTTTGTACCTAAAAAATAGATAATTTAATAGACGTTACGACACAAGCGATGATAAAATCTTTGTTTGACTTTTTGAGTGATTGACTGAATTAATTGATTGGAAAACTTTTAATTTTGTTTTGTTTTTATTTAATTTCAATTTCGAAATATTGAAAAATATTTAAAATTTTCGTTAATTTGTTGTTTGAATAGAAATTCTTTGAAAGAAACCGAAATTTAATAAAACTATTTCGAAATGTATGAAATAAAAATAAATGAACGGAATATATGGCTCACAACTATAACCTGGATATTTAAAAAGTCTTGTTTTGTTCTCCAAAGCGTAGCTAAAAATGAACTTCAATTACGAAAGAATTGAATCAAACAAAAGGAAGTAAAAAATGTTTTGTTTATCTGACATTCGTTGTAAAGCAAAAGGAAATGATTTTCTGGTTTATTTAGAAAAACAATTATCAAAACTATATAGTATATAGTATATACTGTTTGTGTAGTAACAAGGCACAATATTAAAAAATAGAGCTCTGACATGACATGACAACGAGTTTTCAACTCAACTATTTATGATTTATTTCTAATTTAGTAGAAAATGATATCAAAAACATAGACTTTTTTGACAGAATTTTTGATTTTTGAATTAAAAACAAAAATTCAATTAAAGAGAGAAATAATAATAAAATAATTAATAAATAAATGAAAATCCATACCATTCTTGCCTTTAGCGATAACATTGCGGGCTCTTTGAACTGTAAAAATCAAATTATTAATTAAATTGCCTCTTGATCAACTTATAACTGAACAATTAAATTAAATTAAATATTCAAATAACGTATTTGCATGGGCACTTTATAATGTTTGTTTATGCAACTAGGTTATTTAATAAGTATTAATATGCAATTTCGAGACTATATTTTATAAAATTCCAAATATTTTTTGTCTCTAAAGACACGAATTATTTGTTTTGTTATCGATTTTTAATTAATTAGAAATTATTGAATTCAGTTACCTTTCATTTTTTATCATAGCAAGGAACTTTTTGTATTTGTGTTTTAGGGTCAGTTAATAATTAGTGCTTAACTGGAATTTTCAATTAAATAAAAAAATTTTAGTCAAAAAATACATTATTTTGAAAAATATTTGAGCGCAGATTAGGAACAGTTTATGAATGGATTATTTAATTATTATTTAAATATCTTTTTATATGAAAAATAAATGATTGGAATAACTCACGACTTAACTCACGATTTAAGGCAAATGAAGGGTTAGGCAATTCTTGTCAAAAGATAAACTCTGATATAATTTTAGTTAACAATTCATTAGAATAAGTGTTTGAAACCAAAATTGAATATTCATTGAATGAAATGTTTTAATGAAATTATGGTTAAAATCAAAACTATTGAAACTAAAGAAATAAATTGAGTGTAAAATGAAAGTAAAGCTTTCACTGAATAAATTAACGATTGAAATGTGTTAATATTTTACTGGAATATATGGAATTCAGTTTTGATAATACCTGGAAATGTTTGTTTAATAATTCAATTGTTAACTACTTTTGCTTTTTGTTAATTCAAAGTCAAATAAAGTTAAGTTTCAGAAATCATGACTTTTAGAGATAAGTTCTGATTCACTGCAAATATAAGGAAATACAGAATAAAAGACAAAATAGTGTTCAAAAACCCATTATTATAGAGTAGTTTTGAAGAGTGGGTGAGGTTTTTATGCATTTCGGATGATATAATGATAGTATAAATGAATTTTGGGTCAAATAAACCAAAAATATGAAATAAATGTAATAAAAATTTACAATATTTTGACGAATAAAATGATCGATAAATTGTTTAAAATTAACGGCTCTTTCATTGAATTTTAGGAGAAAACGGAGTAAAACAAGTACTCAATCATTTGTATTATAAGATACAGTCATTAAACTCAGTTTTCTTAAAATTGATCTAAAATTTGATCGATTTTTTATGATAGCAGTCATTCAAATGAGAAATAAAGTGGAGGTGTGCTCTTCAGTGCTGTTCAGTGATGTTCATAAGTCATAAAATCTACAGAAAAAGAGTTCAAAGTTTATAAAATCGTCACTTAAATTGAAATGAGAATCATTTCTCTTCCTTAGCCCTCATTTTCACAAAATTATTTAAAAAGTTTTATCGAAAACAGATTTCAAATGACATTCAGTGAACACAAATTATTGTTATTATTATCAGAAAAACTATAAGAAAAAATGATATGAATATCGGTATAATTATGTTTTAAAAAATAAGAGATACTTGTAAATAGATATCGGCTAAAAAAAGCTTGCTAGTTTAAAGAATATAGAAATTAAGTCAATTATAAACTATAATAAAAGTTAATTAAGCGAATAAACTAATTGTTAGTTCAGTTAAATATGATTAGCATTCGATCATTCGATTATTACAATACTTCTGGTATCGAAACATAACTTTTAAAAAAATATTCATTTATTTGATTTATAAATTAAATTCTATTGACTATTGATGAGACGGTCGTTGCACTCAAACGGTATTGTGTTTTATTGTTCTGTTCAGATGTATTATGTTTTGTTGGTCTCTTTCCCTATTCCTAAATCCGTTATTGTTTTAAAATAAGTTCTTCTCTTCTCTTCTCTTCTCTTCTCTTATTTCAAATGATTTATAAAAAACTTTTATTTAAGGAAGTCTTCAAAGTTTTGAAAATTTCTATTTCTTCCATAAACTGAGTAAAACATATGAGAACTTCTGTTTTTTTGCTTCAAATTCTTTTTGAGACATATACTGACTCGAAGAACATATAATTATAACTTAAAATTACCGAAATTTTTAGGATATTCTCAGATTTCTGCACAAAATTCACAAAAATAAGTGCTTATAATTGCCTCTAATTTTAGAGAAAGTTATTCGCATTATATTCAAGTGAGAGTCCGGACCTTTGAAACTAATATTCAAAATTATTTTTTTACAACAAATGAAAAGGGGTTCCAAAAATAGAGGCAATTATGAGATTTTCTAAACTTTTAGAATTTTCTTAAACTGATTAGTATTTTTCTAAAATGTAATCAAATGTGATCAGAATCATTTACTTTTATTTGTTGAATTAGGTAAACAGAGGTTCATGATCAAAATGAACCAAGCTAAATGATCAAAAGTGTTAAATTCCATCGATTAAAATATTTTTATAAAAAATGTCGTTTAATTACTATAAATTTAAGTACAGGAAATTTCATAAACTTTCTCATACTTTAATTGAGTTAAGGTTATAGAATGGCCATGGTTAATGTTATGGCTAATTTATTTGTTTAGTTCATATCGAAAATAAATTATCTATTTTTTTTCAATCAAAACAAATTAAATAAAAGTCATAAATAGTTTAAATTTAAGCAAACATTTCATATAATAAAAAATTAATTTTGTTTTGAAATTCTATTGAAAATTATGACTCAAATACTATTATTGGTTTCACTAAAAAAAAAAAAAAAAAAAAAAAATCAGAAACACTGCAAACGATGACATTTCGGAATAAATTATATTTCAAATCGAAAGCTTTGTGTAAGCATTTGTTGCATTTGTAATGATTTGTAATCATGCAACTTTTAACAATCGAGATCGTGATTAATAATATAATATGAAATAATGATTCAGATAACTATCGCTTGAATCAGATCTTAGAGTCAGATTCAAGACTTGTCTGAAGGTTAGAACAGATGATTATCCCTTTAAAAGCCTTGAGATGTTTCTTAAACTTTTTTTTTTTTAAAATTTCAAATCTTTTAGAATTTTAATTCACTTTTAATTCAGTTTAGAGTCAAAGAAATTACTGAAATTAAAAGCGTTTCAATTCATTACACTTATAATTAGTTTTGTTATTAAATTCTCATTATTTTAATTAAGTGTTAATTAAAAATAAATTCATTAATAAAATGTGTTTCTTACCGATGATCTGGACGTGTGTCGGACTCCACATATTCTTTCAAATATTATGAAAGTTGAGGACAAAAGCAAACATTTGTACGAAGACTATAAACAACTTGAAAATAAGTTTTGCTATAAATCGGAAGGACAGGCGAACAGTTGGTTAGAAATCTGGAAATTCAATCCTCGGTATCAGAGAGTTGTTCACATCTACTGTACTAACAATGAGACAAAACATACATTTCTTTGACACTTCTGTCAATAATATGAAGGAATGCATGAAAAAAGTATTTTCCACACAATTACCACTATTTTCTGATTTCAACGAATAGTAAAGAAAATAATATTTGATTCACACAATAAAAAAAGTTTGAATTATATGAGAATTGAATAAAAAGTTTCCAAAAAAGGTAACGGATGTGCTGAAAATGTGTTCATCCAATATAGATTTTTTGCATAAAAGGATAGAATAAAAAAGAATGGTATTAAAAATGCACAAACAGTTTATTATCAGAGAGTTTATTATTTTCAAACCCAACAAACTATGAAAAGCCGACTACTTTTCGAGTGTTGAGTCACTACACAATGAACTCAATATATAGTTAACACAGAAGTAGAGAACCAGTTATTGTCGGCAAATGATCCTCGCATTCATTCACCACTAAATTTGTCGGATTGAGAGGACTCTCATCCAATGATTGCAAAATAACTCAAAACATATGTTAAGTGAAAGTTGAGATCCAAATAAAACACAAAATTAAATAAAAATTTAAATAAAAAAGTGATCACAACTTAAAGTTGTTCCTTAACTAAACCTTTAAAAAAAGAACTTATGGCTCTTCCAAAAGTGCCAATATTGAAATGATAGTAATAAATGCGCATGCACATAATTATAGTCCCGAACATTATTTTCAATTCAAAGTATTGTTTTTATATTATATTTAATAGTCTTTAATTATTCATCAAATAATAATAAGAAGGGACGGCAACTGTTGATGTCTACACTCCTCTTAATTATAGTCAGAGTCGAAGCGTATGTTCTGTGAATTGATATGACATACATTTACTTTAATGACATTCACTTATTTGGTATTCATAATCATAATAAACATAATATTAATAAAAAGCTGATTAAATGTTCATATTTTTGTTTACATGAATTGGAAAAAATACATCTTTAAAAGTAACTTGCCAATTGATTCTTGCAAATAATAGATTTTTTTGTATATAGAAAAACGATTGAAAAAACAATTTTGAAGTTTAGTTTCAAAAGAAATGTGTTTTTTGTTGAGTAAAAGCTTTTGAGTAGAAATCAAATGATTGATAGCTTTTGAAATCGCGATTAAACTTAACTAATAATTATTGATTTCAACAATTATTGATTGTATTGAAGGACACGTCCGTAAAAATTTCAATTAAGTAATTATATTAACAAAGCATTTGTTGTGTCGTTTCGGATAAATTGATTGTTATTATTAGACTTTGAAATCAATGTTTGATCAGGGTGAAATTGATGGAAAATTCATTTACAATTCAGTCAATTGTAAAGTAAAATAAGGCAAACAATTCTTGTTATCAGATTTTCCTATTTTTATATTTTTTGGGGAATATTTGAAGCGATTATGTCATACAATACACGGAATTTTACTTTAATGTAGAAAAATTGAAATAGCCTAGGGCTTTCTTTGTAACTGTTAATCAATTATTCACTTCTAATTATTATTGAAAAACAGTCTCTACTTATACTTCACATAATATAACTTTTATCCTAAAAATCTTTAAAAGTTTTAAAAACAAATTTAAAGCTTCCGTTTTATTAAAGATTTGGAACAAAAGAGTATTATTTTTATTATTTACTTATTGTTATTATTATTAGAGATAAGATTCGCTTCTTTTGCCATCGAATGGAAAATAGAGTTATTGTCAGCCAATAGATTGTTTGGGGAATCAAATTCTGCAATCATTCCGTTATTCATAACAAGAATTCTGTCGTAATCTATGATTGTATTGAGTCGATGAGCTATTGTTACGATCGTTGAGGTATTGAACTCTTTTCTGATCGTTTCTTGAATCAAATCATCCGTTTCCATATCAACAGCTAAACAGTTATGAAAAACAATTTAATATTTATATTTTTGAAGACAAAGTGATCCCTACCGGCAGTGGCCTCGTCTAACACTAGAATTGATGACTTCCGGAGTAGAGCCCGCGCTAAACAAACCAATTGTTTTTGTCCAACACTTAAGTTTTCTCCGCCCTCTGATATTTGATGACTTAATCCTTTCTCAAGAGTGTCCACAAAACCCTTGAGATGTGCCGACTCTAATGCTCTCCAAATATCTGTATCCGAGTACTGATCGAAAGGGTCTAAATTAAGTCTAAGAGTTCCAGTGAAGAGTGCCGGGTCCTGAGGAATGATTGTGAGTCTTGACCTCAGGTCATATAAACCCAATTTTCTTATATCGAAATTATCGATAAAAATGGTTCCGTCGACCGGTTCTATGAGTCTAAAGAGGGCTAAAGTTAGAGATGACTTTCCAGCACCGGTTCTTCCAACGATTCCAACTTTTTCTTGAGGTTTAATCTCAAGAGTTATCTTTTTAAGTACTAAATCGAGTCCTTCTCTATATTTAGTGCTATAATTATTGAACTTAATTTCTCCCCTTTCGGGCCATTTCTTATTCGGTTTCGTTATTTCATTATAATATTCGGCCTAAAAATATAAAAACAAAAAAAATTTTACTTTAATTAATAAAATTGACTCAAATTTAACGAAAGTTATGAACTGTAATAAATTTTGTTTTGTCCCAAAATGTAGGCCCTATTATAGAGTAGAGTTTGTCTAACATTAAAAGTTTTAATTTAAAACTATTTATAACTTTCATTACATTTGATGTTTGGATGAATTTAAACCTCAGTTTTAGTTTCTGTGTATTCAAGACATCTCTCAACGGACACGATATTAGTTTCGAGATCAGTGGCTGCCCTCACAAACATTCCCAAAATCATTGTTATGTTCAAAGAATAACTAATCGCAAGTCCGGCCACTCCGGGACTTAACGTATGTCGAGATATAACTGCAAAAATTGCGGCCAAGAATACAATAGTATATCCCAGGAATTCGAGTCTAATCGCGAGCCAACGCGCGGCCGTAAAACTGGGATAATAACAGATATGATTGTCGTCCACTTTTTTATTGGATTCATTGATGAACTTCTCTGACACCCCATAAGCCCTAATACTCGCCGATCCGTTAACTGTTTCACTGAAGTGATTATAAATCGGTGAACGAGTCGTCGATTCTATTCTTTTTAATTGACGCGAAGTCGAGATATAAATCTTTTGGATTAAATAATAAATTATAGAAATCGGAATAAAAACGGCTAATATTAGAGGTGTTTCCAAACTGATCATGGTAAAGGCAACAACTGTTCTAAAGAACTGTAAAATAGTCATTCTTAGGTTAAAAGTAAGGGAAACATCAGAAGTGTCCATATCTCGAGAGAATCGGTTCAGAATTCTTCCAATGGGTGTCGTATCTGAGAATTTATATAGAATTTAATGAAACCAATAATTGAGACCTGTCTTACCAAAGAAAGACATGGGGGCTCTCATTATTTGAGCAATCATTTGATTGTGCAATAGTTGTGAGGCTCTAATACAGCCTAAACTGACTGAAATGTTTGCAATTAAACTAAAAACCGATTCAAAAACACCGATTCCCGCATAGACTCCAAGTCTTAAATCTCTTAGATTTGTATCTTTTATTTTATTGATGTCTAAAGAATCGTTAGACCATTCACTCAGCCATAAACCAGTGAATATTTGAGCGATATTTGAAACCACAAAAGACGATATAATAATAAAATTGAAGTAAAATCCGATTAAATAAATATATTTTTTATAGACTTTAAACTTAACGGAACCGGTTTCTGATGTTTCGGTTTCAGTCAATTTTCCGTTTGATTTTTGAAAATCTTTTTGTAAACTTTTATCTGATTTCATCTTTTGATCGATTTGTCCACTGATAACACTCGAAGACTTCTTTGAATAACGAATTTTCATTCCTTCACCACTTCCTGACAGCACTGAACTACTTATTGAAGATCTTATCGTTTGATCCAAAGTTTGTTCAATCATTGGTTTCATTTGTACTCTCAATCTTTGAATGACATCCATTTCCCCGTTTTCTAATTCTGAATCCGACTGTTCTAAAAGGTATTCCGTAACGAATTCAGCGAAATGACCTCTTCTTTCAATTAGTTCATTAAAGGTTCCGCTTTCAGAAATACAACCATTTTTTAAGACAATTATGTGATCAACAGAAGGCAAAAATGATATCTTATGAGTTACTAATATTCTAGTCTTATGTCTCAAGAGTCCATTTGGACCAATTACTTGTTCAAAGAGATGTCGGCCCACATGAGTGTCAACAGCACTATAATTAACTGTTATTAAATAATCTAGATCAAATTTACAACTGTTAATCAAACCTCAAGGGATCGTCAAATAAATATATGTCTGAATCTGAATAGACAGCCCTCGCGAGTGAAACCCTTTGTTTCTGACCGCCCGACAAATTAATGCCTTTTTCTCCGATTTCAGTCATATCTGAAGCTGAAAGAACTTTAAGGTCTTCAATGAGAGCACAGGATTTAAGGACTTTATTATATCTTCTTTCGTTATAATCACTAATAAAAACAATATTTTCTTTTAGTGTTTTATTTTGAATCCACGCCTGTTGTGGAACGTAAGCAATGGATCCGTTGACAACTACTCTCCCCTCCAATCTTTCTAATTCTCCTAAAATTGCTGATAAAAGAGAACTCTTTCCAGAGCCGACCTGACCCACAACTGCCACCAATTGATTCTTTTTTATACTTAAAGATATGTTTTCAAGAACTGGATAACCATCTTTACTCCAGGAAAACGTCGAGTTTTCAACTAAAATAGGAGTTCCAGTGCTCTTATCTTTAATAACAGATCTTTCATTGATTTCATTCGCATTTATAAAATCACTAATTCTTTGAAACGAAACCAAACACTGAAATAATAAAAAATATATAAATTATATTAAATTAATAAAAATTCGAACCAATGCTCCCGAAGATAATAAAATTGGAAGATATCCAAGGGGTACTCCTATGTATTAAACTTTATAAATTATATAATTAAAAAATTAAAATAAATAAGTGAAGAACTGACGCATAATATTAAAGAGTGAAAGCGATACAAACGCTTTGTTTGCGTCCAGAATATTGTCGGATGAAATTAAAACAAAAGCCGCGAAACTGAATAAACTGACCTTTAGGTCAAAAATATTATCATATAATTTGAAAGTAATAAAACTTACGAAAAAAGGGGCGCAAATAAATGTAAAAATTATTGCCCCTTGGTATATTGCCACTGAATTCAATGCTTTTATTTCTTGTGTTCTAAGACTAAGAATTTGTTGAACGAATGAGTTTTCCCAGGCGTATAACTTCAACACTTTAATACCATTTAATATTTCATTCATAAGTTTAACTCTGATATCTTTAAATTTCATCATGCTCAATTGATATTTCCTCACTTTATTAGTCATATAACCATTGAATGGAATTAGAACTGCCATAAATAGAAGTCCGGCTAAACTGGAGATTCCCAACTGTTGCCATAATAAGACCAAAGAGATAATGATCTGAAAGGGAGCCGACCAAACGATGTTCACCACAAGAAAGAACTCAATTATTCTTTGAGAGTCGACAGCCATTAAATTAACGATTTCTCCGGTCGTGAAGTCTTTGCGACCACTACTCGAAAGACTTAAACTCTTAATTAAATGTAATAAAAGTTAATTAAAAAACGGAATAATTTCTTTACCTTTTTGTAAATAACAGATATAATGGCGGCTCTTATTTTCATACAGACCAAGTTTATTTGATATTCATATTGATTATTTAGAATTGATTCAAATATAGGCGACACAAACATAAGAGAGGCATAAAAATAACCCCTCCATTCGGGTTCACTATTGTTTGGATTCATGAATGATATGAGTCGATCCAAAACTAAAGGATTGACGAAAACTAAAGAACTCGATATTAATTTAATGACCGAAACGATTGTCATTTCCAACCAAAATGTTTTCAAAAGTGGAGCCAAAAGTTTGATTTCTTTGAGAGAATTCTTTTTACTTTGAATGTAAGGCAACCAAAATCTATTGAATTGTTTGAGGATATGTTTAGTGGTATTATGAGAGTGTAGTGACCACATGTCTTCATTGGTTAACGACTTTTTGTATCCTTTCACAATCATTGGTGTGAACCACGAAAATGTTATTTTAGATATAAATGAAGAGTTGTTTTCCGGACATTCCTTTAAATTTATATAATTTGTTAATAAAATTCCAAAACTAATGTTTTATTCAAACATTGACTTATGTTTAAAAATCTTATATTTAAGGGTTTATTAATTTTAATTAAAAGTAAATAATAAGTTTCACAAAGAAAGTTGTGTATCATTTCCTCTAAACTTTAGTTAATTTCATATTTTTAAGAATTATATATAATTAGTATAAATAAATAAATAAAAAGATGAATAGTTTAGGAAAAACAACTCAAAATTGAAACTTACAAACTTTGAATTTGATCTTGGTATTGTTGTAAAACATGATAAGATAAACTGTAATCCTATTAAAGGAAATGATAGCATTTTGTCGACAAAAATTATTTCATCGATTTCTCCAATCATTGATAACTAAAAATTTAGTTTAATATTAAAAATATTTTCAAACAAATTACACAAATGTTTACATCGTTTGAAAAGATAGTCTCAAGAATTGTTCTGTAATTGAGTGCCATTCCTATTGTCATAAGAAACCAAAAGATGAAGAGTGAGGCCGAAGAAGAAATATTATATTTTCGATGAAAGTTTGACAATAAAATGGTAATTATCTGTCAAATGAGTTCATTAAATGTACGAAATTTAATTATTACTCACAAATGAAAGAGATTTTATGAAAGCAGTCATTGAACTAATGATTGAAACGTTTAAATCATTTTTTGAAAATCGAAAGAATGAATAAAATAATTCCATTAGACTTAAGACCAAAAGAAGTGTTGATAAACACTTTCAATAAAAATTTTAATTTAATTTTTAAACAAATTATAATAAAATCTTACGGTTTGTGTTAGCGATACAATAGTCCAGACATTATTGCGAACACTATTTCTGTTCTTTGATGTCATCCGACCGATAGTTTCACAAATTGATAGAATCCATAATACAATACATGGAATCCAAACCAAAACCGTATTCTCAAAACAAAGAGTAAAATCTGGGAATGAATCGGTGTACCAAGATACTTCCCAATCCTAAATTAACAAGATAATCAATTATCATTAAACTTGTTAAAATTATCTATCAAATTAATGAATACTCACCCAAAACTTTGAAGTACAGAATTGTGACATTTGTTCATCAAATTATATGATAATTTTTAATTGAGCTAGATTCAAATGTTATGTTAATAAATATAACTTTATATTAAATGATCGAAAATATTCGATGATTTAATGAATTCAAAATAAGTCAATAAAACTTTTTGTGTAACTTTTGCTCATTTTTTCTAATAAAATGAGTCAATGAAACAATTAAAGAAAGAGACGCCGAAAATCCATTAAACTTTTAGTGATAATATTTGTCTGAATATATGTCTCATCAAAAAGTAATTCAAATTTAATTGAATTAATCGAACAATAATTGGAGTTAAGTTTATTTGTTTGACTAATAAATAGAAAATTATCGAAATTAAGATAATATAAGAATAGAATAGTTTATCACTAAAAATAAATTAAGTATTTATCAAAAGAAGGAATTATTTGTCAAATAATAGTTAATGTCCTCTCATTTCATATAAATCATTAAACACTTATCACTTATTTCATTATTAAATACATTATTTGAAGTTATATTAAATGAGAAGAAATTTTGAAAATTAAAACAATTTATTTATATTTAAAAATAAAGAAAAATTAAATTTATTCTTAATAATGAATGCAGCAAGTAAAATATTGAAATTAGAAAGTTCTAGGTAATTAATATCTTTTAAAGTTTACAGTATTTTTTATATAAATAGATTTGTCTGACAAATGGATTTGTTTAAAGTGTAACCACATATCTATTAGAAATATTAGTGAATTTAAATAGACTTAAAATAGACTTTAAGTCTATTTTTATTTTAGCAAAAATAAATAAAATAAGATATTTATAAATTATAATAAATAATTTCTTAATTGTCAAACAATTTCGATGAACATTAAATTATGAAAAATTCCGTGGATTATAAAAAAAAATTCCTAAACTTGTATTAATTATTTTTATTTGACATAAATGACCACAATTTTAAATACAAAAAAAAATGATTAAACTATTAATTTAAAGAAGAATTTATCTAATAATTGAACTTTTTATGTTTTAAGAGATAAAACATTAAAAGAGATAATAGTTTCATTAAAAATTAAACTCAAAGATAAACCTATTTATCATTAGATAAGATTCTCTTCTTTTGTCATCGAATGGAATATAGAGTTATTGTCAGCCAATAGATTGTTTGGGGAATCAAATTCTTCAATCATTCGGTTATTCATAACAAGAATTCTGTCGTAATTTGTAATTGTATTCAATTGATGAGCAATTTTTACGACAAATTAATTATAGTTTAATGGATTAAAATAACACTATTAATAGAATTTAAATATTTTAATAATTATAAGTAGTTTAGGAAAAAGGAAATCGGAATTTAAAAAACATTATAAAACATTAATTGAATCAACATGTGATATAAAAAGTTAATTAACAAGGTAATCTATAATTGTGCATCTGTTAGATTTGTTAATTGATGTTTAAACACACATTTATCAGAAATATTTTTAAATTTAAAATTTATTCCTATTTTAGAAAATTTATAAAAACAAAACATTAATAATAATTATTTCTTAAATATATTACAAAATCTGTGAAAACTTATAAAAATTGTACTAAAAATACTGAAGTTTATGACATACAGTATAAGTCAATTCCAAAATAGTTTGTCTTTAAATACCTATATATAGGAAAAAATTGCACTTGATTATTTTTATTTGATAAAAATGACCAGAATTTTAAATACAAATAAAATGATTAAACTATTAATAATTAATATAAGGAACACTTTATCTAATTATTGAACTCTAAATGATTTAACAAAAATATATTAAAAGGAGTAAAAAGTTTTATGAAAAAATAAACCGATTTATCATTAGATAAGATTCGCTTCTTTTGCCATCGAATGGAAAATAGAGTTATTGTCAGCCAATAGATTGTTTGGGGAATCAAATTCTGCAATCATTCCGTTATTCATAACAAGAATTCTGTCGTAATCTATGATTGTATTGAGTCGATGAGCTATTGTTACGATCGTTGAGGTATTGAACTCTTTTCTGATCGTTTCTTGAATCAAATCATCCGTTTCCATATCAACAGCTAAACAGTTATGAAAAACAATTTAATATTTATATTTTTGAAGACAAAGTGATCCCTACCGGCAGTGGCCTCGTCTAACACTAGAATTGATGACTTCCGGAGTAGAGCCCGCGCTAAACAAACCAATTGTTTTTGTCCAACACTTAAGTTTTCTCCGCCCTCTGATATTTGATGACTTAATCCTTTCTCAAGAGTGTCCACAAAACCCTTGAGATGTGCCGACTCTAATGCTCTCCAAATATCTGTATCCGAGTACTGATCGAAAGGGTCTAAATTAAGTCTAAGAGTTCCAGTGAAGAGTGCCGGGTCCTGAGGAATGATTGTGAGTCTTGACCTCAGGTCATATAAACCCAATTTTCTTATATCGAAATTATCGATAAAAATGGTTCCGTCGACCGGTTCTATGAGTCTAAAGAGGGCTAAAGTTAGAGATGACTTTCCAGCACCGGTTCTTCCAACGATTCCAACTTTTTCTTGAGGTTTAATCTCAAGAGTTATCTTTTTAAGTACTAAATCGAGTCCTTCTCTATATTTAGTGCTATAATTATTGAACTTAATTTCTCCCCTTTCGGGCCATTTCTTATTCGGTTTCGTTATTTCATTATAATATTCGGCCTAAAAATATAAAAACAAAAAAAATTTTACTTTAATTAATAAAATTGACTCAAATTTAACGAAAGTTATGAACTGTAATAAATTTTGTTTTGTCCCAAAATGTAGGCCCTATTATAGAGTAGAGTTTGTCTAACATTAAAAGTTTTAATTTAAAACTATTTATAACTTTCATTACATTTGATGTTTGGATGAATTTAAACCTCAGTTTTAGTTTCTGTGTATTCAAGACATCTCTCAACGGACACGATATTAGTTTCGAGATCAGTGGCTGCCCTCACAAACATTCCCAAAATCATTGTTATGTTCAAAGAATAACTAATCGCAAGTCCGGCCACTCCGGGACTTAACGTATGTCGAGATATAACTGCAAAAATTGCGGCCAAGAATACAATAGTATATCCCAGGAATTCGAGTCTAATCGCGAGCCAACGCGCGGCCGTAAAACTGGGATAATAACAGATATGATTGTCGTCCACTTTTTTATTGGATTCATTGATGAACTTCTCTGACACCCCATAAGCCCTAATACTCGCCGATCCGTTAACTGTTTCACTGAAGTGATTATAAATCGGTGAACGAGTCGTCGATTCTATTCTTTTTAATTGACGCGAAGTCGAGATATATATTCTTTGGATCAGATAATAAACGACAGCCAATGGAAAAATAGGCGCTAAGATTATTGGCGTCTCCAGACTTATCATAGAAAAGGCAACGATTGTACGGAAGAACTGCATTATCATCTGTCGGAGGTTAAACAGTAAAGACATGTCTGCGGTGTCGATGTCTTTTGAAAATCGATTTAGTATTCTTCCGATTGGAGTCGTATCTGAAATAAACAATTAATGATATGACGACTCAACAGTGGAAGACGTACCGAAGAAAGCCATGGGCGCTCTCATAATTCTATTTATCATTTGATCATGCATAATTTTTGCGGCACTAATGCATCCGAGGTTTAACGCAACACTTCCTGTGAGTGAGAAAAATGCTTCAATGGCTCCAAAAGTTCCATAAACCCCTAATCTTAAGTCTCTTAGGGCTGTATTTCCCATTTTGTTTGGGTCGAGGGCATCGTTAGCCCATTCACTTAACCAGAGGCCGCCCAACACTTGCGATAAATTTGAGAAAACAAATGAGAGAACAATTGAAATACAGAGGAATACACCCATTGTTTGAAGGTATCGCTTATAGACATCGAGTTTTACAGAACCCGTTTCTGCCATTTCCTGTTCAATAAGTCGACCCACTTTTTTGGGTCGGACTTTGCGTTCAATTGTTTTGTTTTCAGACTTTTCAGAGGACTTGTCTCTACTCTCCAAACGACTAATTGATCGAAGGGTTCGCTTTTTCGATCGATCACTGGTTGTGTCCGAAACCATAGATTCGGTGTAAGACATACTTTTTTCTATTAGTGGTCTGACTTTTTCAGCGATACCTTCAATCAATTCCATGTCTTCGGGATGTATGTCATCATCTGTTTGTTCAACAATATATTCGGCCACAAATTCAGCGAAATCTCCTTTATTTGCCACCAATTCATCAAATGTTCCGATTTCTGAAATACATCCGTCTTTCAGAACAATTATTTGATCGACGAATGGCAGGAATGAGACGCGATGTGTCACCAAAATTCGGGTCTTATTGTTGAGAATACCTTTGGGTCCGATAACTTTATCGAAGAGGTGTTTCCCGACGTGAGCGTCAACAGCACTAAAAAGTGATACACAATAAGTAATAGTTTCTCTAAAAGGCATACCTCAGAGGATCGTCTAATAAATAAATGTCTGCATTAGCGTAAACGGCTCGGGCTAAAGACACCCTCTGTTTTTGTCCGCCCGACAAATTAATACCCTTTTCTCCGATTTCAGTTAAATCTCCGGCAGTCAGTACTTTAAGATCAGGTTCTAAAGCACAGGACTCTAAAACCTTTCTGTAGTAAATATCATTGAAATCATTTGCAAAAAGAATATTCTGTTTTAGGGTTTCGTTTTGAATCCACGCCTGTTGTGGAACATAAGCCAATCTTCCGGTTGTATTAACCGAACCCTTCAACTTTTCCATTTCTCCCAAAATGGCCGATAAAAGAGAGGACTTCCCTGAGCCTACCTGTCCCACCACAGCAACCAATCTTTTTCTTCCGATTTTAACTGATACATTTTTAAGCACAGGTGCTTCACCTTTACTCCATGAAAAAGAGCCGTTTTCCACAATAATCGGAGATTTAATGTTTTCATTGTGTGAAATGCAATTCTCGTCGATTTCGTCGGCGTTTAAATATTTTTCGATTCTTTGTATCGAAACTAAAAACTGATTTTCAAACAAATAAGAAATTGAATGACAAAAATTATGAGAAAAGTTACCATGGCACCCATTGATAATATCATTGGTAGAAATCCCATTGGAATACCTTTTAATTAAAAATATTTTATTTTAAAGAGAATAGGATTTTATTGAAATACTAACGAATAATATTGAAGAGAGAAAGAGAAACGAATGCTTTATTGGCGTCCAGTATATTGTCTTTTGATATGAGCACATAAGTGGCAAAACTGACTAAACCCACCTAAACGTTAAATATGTTTTATAACTTATAAATGACCATTATTTGACCATTACTTACAAAAAATGGAGCCGCACTGAAAGTAAAAACCATCGCAGCGTTTAGGTATGCCATCGATTTAAGAGATAAACACTCTTTTGCTCTATAACTCAAAGCCAGGTCTCTGAATGATGTTTCCCAGGCGTATAACTTCAACACTTTAATACCATTTAATATTTCATTCATGAGTTTAACCCTTTTGTCCTTTTCCTTCATAATCATCATTTGAACGAATCTCATTTTAGTTGTAATGTAAGCATTGAAGGGCACCAAAACCAACATAAGAACCATTCCGGCCAAAGTGGACACTCCTAACTGTTGCCACAACAATACTAAACCCAATATGATCTGAAGGGGTGCCGACCACAAGTAGTTAAACATATTTACAAATTCTAATATTCTTTGAGAGTCGACAGACATTAAGTTAACGATTTCTCCGGTCGTAAAGTTTTTACGTCCAGAACTCGACAACTTTAGACTCTAAATGAAAGTCAAAATACAATATTTATTAGAATTTCATTGAATCTGAGAGAACTTACTTTTCTATATATAACTGATATAACACAGGCTCTGATTTTCATTCCAATCAAATTAACTCTATATTCGTATTGACTGTTGAATATGGACTCAAACATCGGTGATATAAACATAAGTGAGGCGTATGCGTATCCCCTCCACTGCGGCTCATCATTATTCGGGTCCATATAATTAATGAGATAATCCAAAACCATTGGATTAATGAAAGTCAAACAACTGGCGATAAGTTTGAGAGTACCCACAAATACTAATCCGGGCCAAAATGTCTTCAACAGTGAACTAAGAAGACTTATTTCTGTGACAATGGGTTCGCCCGCAGAGACTTTGTTCATTGCGTTCTCTTTTTCTCTTTCAATGGCCGGAATCCAAACCTTATCAAACATTTTTAAAATGGAAGCCGTTTTGTTCCCATGGCTTAGAGTCCACATATCTTCTG
Organism: Galumna obvia; assembly: GCA_034695785.1. NCBI lineage: Eukaryota > Metazoa > Arthropoda > Arachnida > Sarcoptiformes > Galumnidae > Galumna > Galumna obvia. The sequence goes on from JAQFZM010000100.1 coordinate 42,414, forward strand.
ATGTCAACGACTTCTTATATCCGGTATAAATCAAAGAACTGAACCAATTGAATGTTATTCGTGATAAAAATGACGCCCTATTGTTGGGACACTCTTTCTATTGAAAGACAAAAATTATTCCTTCGGTTAAAATTGTTTTAAACAATTGAATACTTCGTCTATTATTGAAGAAAACTCTCCATTTGTGACATCAGAAAAACACGAAAGAAATAATTGAATCAAAATTATTGGAAAATATAAAACTCTTGACGTATAAGAATAGGAATCGATAGTCCCATTGAAAGACGTCTAATTAAAAAACATTTAATCATATAATTGGTTCGATAATGACTTGAATTTACCTTGTTGTAAATCATATCAAGAACTGTGCGATAGTTGAAAGCGCCTCCGATTGAAAGCAATAACCAGAATATAAATAAAACACTCGAAGAATGAATTCCATGTTTTCGATGCAAACGAATCAAAAAAATTGCATAAATCTGTTAATTTGTTCCCAATTATAATATTAAGTATAAATTTATAAGTAAAGTTATCTTGGATAATTAATAACTCACAAAAGTAACTGATTTGATGAGAGGAGTGAAGAACTCGACCGCATAAACAAAGTAATCATCGCTAATATATTTGAACACTGAATACAACAAATCGGCAAAACTCAGAGTCAGTAAACAAATGGCAAACGACTGAAAAAAATTAAATTTTACTAAAATATTAATTCATTTATTATTTACTATTTTAGCGATCGATAGTATAGTCCACGGAATTTCTTTCTTATTATTTTCATAATAGACTTTATATAAATCAATTAATGATATGACCCAAAGCACAACACACGGAACCCAAACCAAAAAAGTGTCTTCAAAGCAAAGAGTAAATTCAGGCAAATTTTCAGTATCCCAGGAAAGGTTCCAATCCTTTTTTTCAATTGAATCGTTGAATAAATTAAATTCATTGACTAATAAATGCTCTTGTACACTTACCCAAAATTCAGAGCCACAAAACTTTTCCATTTTAAGCACTATTTTTTAATTGAGTAACACTTTTGAAAACATTAATAAAAAATTAGTAAAAATATAGTTTTTTTTCCTAAAATTATTTTAATTTAATTAATTATAGACTTAAACTTTTGTGTATTAAAAATAACAAATCTTTAAGTCTTAAAATTGGATGCAATAAATGCACTAAAAATCTTTTCTAAAATAATGAGTACAAAATTAGTACAAAAATTCCAAATTCTAACCAATTGTTCGAAGTTGTACTAAATTATCATGTTTACATCAAACTAAATACATTTATGTAGATATAGGTAAAATTTAAAAACTTCACAAGTATTATACCTTAATAATAATAAAATGAGAACTTCCTATAAATATATATTCGTATCAAAAGAGTATATCAATCATTAAATACTAACGACTTTTAAAATGATTAAATTAATCTTTTATTCCGAATAACTTAAGCACAGATTTTTCACTTTTAATCAGTGAATAAATAATAGATAAATATATGAGTGAAGACATTTTACGTCATTTACATTACAATAGATTTAAAGTTCACGGATTGAAATAACGGTATATTTCGAGTTTAATCTATAACTTATAGACAATAAGAAAATTCTATTGAATATAAACTTTATTTTTAGTTAAAAAGATAATACGGTTTTCAATGACAAACCGATAAAATATTTTAATTCAATAATAGGTTAACAATAATTTTTATCGAGTTTTAGGAAATTAAGTTTATTAAGATTATACTCACAATAATACCAATGATAACAATGAAGACAATACTCAGAAGTTCCCTATTTTTGAAGTTTGGTTTTATTTGTGATTAAAGAACAATTACTTGAATTGTATCATGATCAAATCTGATTTTCTTTTCTTGAATAATAAAACTCACAATTTATTATTCCTTAGTTTCTTCAGAATAAGAGTTTCCAAATTAAAATAGATACAAGGATATTTATTAATAAGTGAATGTTGTATTACTTTAAGAAATGAGATGAAAATAAATGAGTCGATAAAATTTCTTTGAAACTTTAGCTCAATTCACAAAATTATGAGCAATTAATTGACTTTTAATCTGTATTTACTACTAATTAGTAATTATTTTTTATTCAATAGTTTGAGGCAAACATTAAAGAAATTATTTGAGTTATTTTATCACTTTATTTAATCAAAGGATAAGTGCTTTGACTAAAAAGACAATTCATTATTCAAACACTTAATGTTTAATCATAAGAAATCAAATATTGTTGGAGAAAATCAAATAAATTTAAGAGATTTTAGTGTATTTTATAAATTAATTGATTTATAGAAGCAATCAATTAATTAATTCTTAAACCCAAATCTATGGCCAATAAATTATTTTTTTAAACATAACTTTAAATCATATAAATTGTATTAATTCTTTCATTTAATTTATATTTAAGTTAAGAATGAATTTTGTATTAAATGCAGAAATTGTCACAAAATTTAAATTTTATTTTATAATATTATTTAATTATAAATTTATAAATATTTTTATTTCTAATATTGACTTAAATTAAGATAAAAACAAATCATTAATTAATTCTTATAACAGATTTTGAATTCAAAATAAATTATTTCTGATTTTTTTAGAATTTCATATAATATCAACCGATATATGAATATCTCTCCGATATATTCAATATTTCTGTTGCACTGAAAAAAAAAACAAAGAAAAAGTTAAAACCTTAAGTAAATGATAGTATGAATACCTATTTTTTCCAGATTTCTTATGAATGTATACGAAAACATTAGACAAAAAGAGATAAATGCATCCGACTATTATACACATAACACCAATATATGAATTCTTTGTTCCCAAATACGAAGTGTTTGATATTATAAACCTTTTGGTCCCTTTGAATGCCGTCACCGGAAAATCTTTTGATTAAAATATTCTTTTAATTTAAAATTTAAGCAAAAGTTAAAGATTACTGTAATTAATAGTTAGAACATATTTTCCTTTTGGAAGAGAGTTCTGATAAATAGGTTGAGATTGGTGTTCGTCGTGTCCTATTCGAGCGTAAAGTTTGCGGAAAGTGGGAAAAGCGGCGCTTCTCATCCACACTATAAAACCTTCATTGATATAACCATTATTAGAATCTTTTGTGTCTAATTGCCAGACGGGTTTTCTCCAATTGGGTGGCGGAACAGTTCCGTTAAAAGCATAGGATAAATTGGTGACACCTTCTGGTAGAGGAGGGTTTCGAAATTTAGAGTTTTTATCAGTGGCTAAAGCAATGCCCGTTTGAATTGTAGGCACTAACTTCTCTGTTCCGTTTGACCCTTTCGTATAATGTTTTAAAATAAATGTATCGTTGAATAGACTGTTAGCGATGGCACCGCACGGGGCGATCCATTTGCCATCTCTTTTGGCGAAGGGCTCGCATTCGTAAGAACCTATGGATAACCCTAATAATTGTCTGTCGTCTCTTGACTTTACATATCGTCTGTGATTTTGATAAAAATTAGTTAAACCGTAGTATAAATAGACGTCACGATTAATGTCTTCTTCGATATTGAATTCTATCCGACACTTACACTCCTTCTTCTCAAGAATAACATCGGAACACAACTTTTTGGTGTAAATGCCTTTTGTCTCATTTTCTTGATATCGTTGACACTTAGTGTAATCCAATACTATTTCTTTCACCTTTTAATACATTTGAAACATAACTGATATTCAATTGAAATATTAAAAACATACCTTATTTGAAGAAACTAAAAGACCGATACCTAAAGGTATAAATGCCACTCCTATGAGGAAGAATGTGGGCAATACAGTACCTACTGTTAAGATAGGGGACCACGAGGGTAACTTTTGTTGCTTGAATTTACGACCTGTACATTCAATCAAAAATTTTTAAGGAATTAATTTTTAAGACTTTAATTATATTTTTGTTTAAATTGAAAGTTAAGTAAAACTCGTTATTAACAAAAATAATCAAAATTAAATGAATACCTTTTTTATTAACTGATACCACATTAATTGTCATAATTTCCGATCGATTCAAATCAAAGATAAATTATACAAAACATAATAAATAACTTTTGTTTCTGTATTTAAGAGATTATCTAAAGAAATAAAGATTTGTTTTAAGTTTAATTGACTAAAAGGGGTTTCAATTGTTTCGAAATTAATTCACCGAATATTCAGTAAAAAGCATTAATTAAAAAAAATCAAACTCGAGATGTATTTCATTTATTAAAATCTATTTATATTTAAATCTATTTAAGACAAAATAATAATTGTTTTAATTATTATTATTCGCGCAAAATTAGTCAAGTTTTCGGATAGTTTTCAATTCAAAAATAGTTTTGAATATTTCAAACGACTTATTCTCTCAATTTTGATACTTTTCAACAAAGAGTAGTAAAACGGACTTTAATTCATAATTTAAAACACATTTAATATTTAATGAATTTAAACGAATAGTTTTATCAACGATTAAAAGTTATCAAAAATGACTGTATTTTTAGTAAAGATTATTATCTTTTGCGCCATTCCTTTAGTCATGAGTTTTACGTTCAAAGAGTAAGACAATGATAATATAATGCAAGATTATTTAATTTATTGAAATAATTTTTCAGTTTTTGCTCAAAAAACTCAAAAATAGACGCATTTCTGAAGCTTTCGTCGGAAACTACTTTTCATGTGATAAGTCATATGGATTCCATCGGAAAGTCTTATATATTTGAAGACAGATTAGAACCAAATGGAAGAATAATTCCCATTCGACCGTTGGATTCAAATGAAAAAGACTTCGATTTAAACAAATACTTTGAATCGTTTGACACGTTTTGTCCGAAATCTAAGGAAATATTAAGTGCTTTAGAATTGAATAATAATGAAATAGAAATTGGATGCAGTGAACCTAAGGGTGAAAATAAGTATACTTTCGCTAAATATTCAAAGATTAGTCCTAACAACGACTGGAATCTCATCGAAAGTAAGGCGGTTATAAGGTGGTTTAACATGTTAACGAAACCTAATTTGACAGAAATAGAGAAAATATTTGGTAAATACCCATTCCTCTTAGCTTTCCACACTATTTATAATTTCACCGGACGTAAAGAAATGAAATTTGTTGATTGTTTGGTATAAAATAATGTTATAGTATTTATTTTTAAATGAAATTCTATTCTCAAGGCTTACATCGATTTCAAAACCAATCTCAACAAAAACCAAACCTATTTTCTTGTCTTCAGTAAAAAAGAGATTAATGGTAAAAAATCATTTATCGATTCTATGGTCACTGTCTATAATCAATCTGGTGTTAGTTTAACCACAAAATCTTTGAATGAAGGACCCAATGCTGTCTTAATATATAATATCACAGATAATACTAAAGGAAAGACAGTTGTGAAGAATATCAACCTTATTATGTCTTTCAATAAATCGGTTGCTTTGTTTGAACTAAACATAACTCAGAATGAAAACAATGAAATCACTTTAAGTGATTTTAAACGAAATACCATTTTTAGAGTAATTATTAATTACTAAAAATTTCATTAAAATTTGTTTAATTTAAAGGAAAATAGAGTTTGGTTTGGATGCTATACATACTTATGTTTAGAAACAAAAGTTGATGCCATCACAACTCATAATAACTCAGTTTTCATTTTCAATGATAACTATTATTGGGAGTGGAGTTCAGGTCAAAGAATGATTCCGGAAGAAGCGATGCATTTGTCCTCAAAGTTAGGTTATATGGACTCTGCATTTAGTGATTCAAAAACATCGAAAGTTTTTATGATTAAAGGCGACGACATCTTTATTGTTAAGAATGGGTCCGAAAAGATTGTATCAAAAGTTGTCCAAATGTTTCCTGAATTCGTCCAAAAAGTGATGGCAATAACTTTTGATTACATCTCAAATGAAATGCATTTGTTTAGTGTAAGTAAACATTTTTTTATTTGAATTATATTAATAATTAACTAATAGTCGGACACAATTTGGTATTATTCGAGAGTTAATGAAAATACTTTCAAATTGGAGCGCAAATCAAAGCTCTCAGAAATAAATCTTCCGAACGATTTGGACGCAGTTTTTGTTGATATAAACGGAGATATGATTTATGTTAAGAATAATTACTTCTTTTGGAGAGAATATGGAATTATTAGACGATATTTTCTTCAAAAGTTCTTCAATTGTTTCGATGACTTTTACAATAAACTAAATTTTTCACATTTGACGACATTTAATGATTTTGTCGAAGAGATCCAAACTTTTGTTGAAAAGTCTGAGTTCGAGGAACAAACAGTTCCAAAACCTATTCCGACTAAAAAAACAACAACTGATACGAATATAATAACTGAATCGATCACTGATTTGCCCATCACTTCATCGACTAAACGTCGTTCACCAGAAAAAGATTTCAAAATCGGATATTTAGTCGTTTGTATGTCATTACAATTGTTTTAGAATTTTATTTTAATCATAAAATCTTTCAGTAATTTTGGTGGGAATTATCATTTTGGCTCTTATGGTACTCTCCTGTTATTTTTTGGGATTCTTTTTGGGCCAAAAAAAAGGAAACTCTGAAGAGAAAAAACTTCAAATGAAAGAAAGAGTCAAAAGGTTAAGAAGAAAATAAGAAAATCCCTAAAATTTGAATCTCTTATTATTTTATTTAAACACATTTTGTAAACATATTCTCATTTTATTTGTTTTTTTTTTAATTATTATTTTACCTTAAGTTTTGTAAATTTAAAATTTATAACTAATAAATGATATAATTTGAGAAAATCTTTGTTTGCACTTATATTTCAAGTATTTTTAGTAAAATTAAAGGAAAATCAATTAATAATTTACTCAATAATATGTCAAAAATTAGTTGAATATAATTATTTAGCAATTCTTTGGGACGTGCTTGCTAACTCTATCCATTACACTCTATAATCTTGTTTACAAATCAAAATTTTCCACAATAATTGCTTTATTGACTATAAAATTATGTTTTTCATAGCAATTTGAATTCACATCTTTTCAAATGATAAAAACCCAAAAATTTTCCAAATTTTCTTACTGTAAAAAAACTGATATTTTGTGTGAAATAATCGAAAGTATTATAAAACTACAATAAAGTGAAACTTTTCGGGAAAATACATTTGATTCGATGCGAAGGAAGTAGTCCTTGAAATCATTTGATTTCTATTTTATAAAATAATAGATTAATAGTTTAGATACAAATTTTTCACTAAAACTCTTTATTTGTCACTAATTTAAGTCTTAATTCTTCAATCATTGAAGAGGTGTTAACTTAAATTAACTTAAGATAAGGAAAAAACGCTTTTATGTCGTAATTTGATATATGAATAATTGGGTAAACATAAACTTGGCTTTTATTTTCAGTAATTTGTTTATTACATTTTAGAATGTCTACCTAGATTACATTAATACTATTGACACGTTTGGAGACAGGATATATGAGTAATAAATTTGCTTGTTTACTTGTCTAGTTTACACATATTTCTACATAAATTGATTTATTAATAAATTTGATTTGGAATAAATATATTGGAATAGCCCTTGCTCACATTAATAAGTAATAGTTTTACTCAAAATTAATGTCGATATGCATTAAAATTTTATTCAAAAAACAAATTATAGAAAATTATTTGAAATTTTATAACATTTTTTTATGAATGTCCTTTTGTATGAATATGCTTGCTAACTATTTTAATGTTAAAACAATCACTAAAGCGGTTTATTTCCGAATGAACTAGATGATACTGTTATTTAATAACAGAAAACATATGCATTTATTTGATGAAAGTGTGATGTTTTGCCCTTAAATTATGATCTATTATTATAGTTTATCAAGGTTAGACCAGTCACATTTTAACAAGCAAACTAATTCTCTATGAATAGAAAATCAGTAATAAATTATTAAGCAATAAAATATATAGTCTTGTTCAATCAAATTGTTATTGTTATTGACTGACAAACATTTAACGCATGATTTTATAAACTATCAGTAAATGTGATCAAAACTTTCAAATGTCATACAATTGTCATCAAAAAAGAACTAAACTTTATATGACTTCTGAAGAAATAGAATTCTTTCAAAAACTTTTTGAATAACAATAAAATCGACATATTTTTCATTCATTCATTCATTCATTCCTTGACCACAATTCTAGCAAATGATTAGATCTAAAGGAAAACAATTATTTAATAATTAATTTATTTCTCATAAAAGATGTAGTCTTTTGATTGTATGTATTCTTTAATGAAATATTTGATATAAAACGAAACAAAAAAAGAAAAATTAATTACAAAAAAGTTCTTCTGATGTAAATTTCAATGAACTAAACCTTGAATTAATGAACTCTTGATTATTAACCCTTCATATAATTTCAAGTCATGTTCTTTTATCAAACATTTTTCTCCATTAAATTCAGTGTCGAATAATTAATCGGATATTTAGCCGTCGGATAACTATCGAGTGTTAAACAATTGGGACGACAGACATATCGACAATAATTGTTGACATTCTGTGATGCGCTTCACTTTATTGAACAGACATTTGGCATATGCTATGAATTGAGTGAAAGGAGTCTGTGGTAAACAATGAGCCATTTTATTGGCATAAAAACCTTGTCCTCAATTCTTCTTCGATATGTGTGATGAGTCTAAATTGACATTCGTATCATCGTTTCAATTAAGTCAATGATAGCATTGAATGCATTATATTTCTCTAAACTAATGTCTGTAAAACCATTTCCTGAGAATTTGTGATAACTTATAAGTGAGAGCCTAAACGATAGTCTCTTTAATGTTATTCTATTTGTTACTCAATTCATGCTTTTGATAGTAAACAGCATTTCAACTAAAAATGACTTATTTCTAATCCATATTTCATTTTCTTATTTTGATCTTTTAATGAAAGCCTCTTTTCTAACCGTTTTATTACATCTTAGTCTTAATCAGAGATGAATAAGACTTTTATGTGTAATATTAGACGAAATTCGTGATCAAAATCAACATAAGTTTTAACTAACGAATCAAAGACTTCTTATTTATGTAAAGCTTATATAAGTTGCTGGCTTATAAAATTAAATAAAGATTCATTTACTAGTTAATGAACATCCCTGGTCTCAATTTAAGGGTTATTTGGGTGCGGATCACTTGTTATTCAATTATAGTCTAAGGTTTTTCTTTTCTACTCATCAAAGTTTTATAATAACGCAAACAAACGGCGAAAATAAGTTTCAGTTTATGTGAATCAACGAAAACATCACTCAATTATTAATACAATTTTACTTATATTTGTTTTCATATAGAAAACACCTGTTTTTATACTTTAATTCACTTCATTTTAATTACTTTTTTTTATAAAATTATTTAAATATATAATAAAATGAGCGAAGAATTTATTGCAAACAAATAAAATATAAGAAAAACAACAAAATTTCCTCAATTTTACAAAAATTAACTCAATTTAAGAAAAATCAGTTTTCAATTACTTTTTTTTTGTTATAAAATACAAAATTATATAAATTATGTTTTGGTGATTTTGTACGTCATTGAAATAAATTAGCAAGGTTTTTTATATAATTTTTGCAATCAAGTTTGTCAGACTTCCAGGTTTAAAAATGCATTAAAAATTCCAATGTTTACTTGTAATAATGACATTGAATAGAAGATAGTTGTCAATTGGTGGGCCCACTAAACTAAATGTTCTTGAAAGTTGTGACCTCTGCCTGGGCTTAGAGGTAATTGTCTTTTGTATATAATACCCACCTTTTGATAAGTATGCGGACAATTAATCATAGGCTGTGTCTCACTATTAGTTAATTTTCTAATAAATTCCTAATTTTATCGATCATTAAGTGAAGGTTTTTTGCTTCTCTTCTGACAATGGATTCAATGTTTGGTTAAATTCAATGAATAGTTTATATGTGTTTTCAATAAAATTCAGAAATTCATCCCTTATTTACGAAATTCTTTGAAAATAAATCAATGGTTAAGTCTTTCAAATGATTACCTTTTGTTGGTATCTTTTGTTCAGAAATTTGTTTGAAGACTGAAATCTGTTTCAAAATGGGTTTTATTATTAAGTAATAGAGAAGAGGTTTGACAAAAGAGTATCTGACAGATAAGTGTTTGGATGTGGTTTTGCTAAGAATCTAATTTCTCCGTAAATATTATTTTTGTTTTTTAGAAAATTCGGTAAATATTTTTCTAAATTCTTTTGATTTGAAAACAAAGTTTGAAAATAATTATTTTAATTTGTGAGTGGAGTCGACAAAACCGACAAATCATATAAAACTAATGAGAGCTCAGAATTTCCAGTCATATAAAAAAATTGCAGTTTTTTCCGAACTGAAAATGAGTCGAAGAGCATAAGGAGTGAGTGGTAGAGCCAGTTGTAGGCACTCTCCGAGTCTGCCATCTCTGTATCCAATACCAACCATCAGTACATGCAGTAAATGTGAGACTACTTAAGTGATAGCTTTACCTTAAAGGCAGAGTTGTTTTCGCATATTATTTGTTTACTTTCACTTCAGTTAAATACAACTGAAAACAGTTTTTATATTCATTTCTTACTAAACTCTTGAAGTGTTTATAACACAAAACTCTTTCAAAGTTTTTGCTTAACTTTAAGATAAAATATATTTTTCAACGAAAAGTGAAAGTTTTGGGTTTTGTTTAACAAAATTGTAATAAAAATTTGTTTCAAAGTCTCTGAAAAATTTTAGTAACTTTTTGAGTATTCATTGAAAAAGTTGTGAAATGTTTTCGACTCAATTCGGTGTCATTAAGTCTGGAGTCTTGGATTTGGTATCCTTTGACTCGCGATTGAATTCATTGAAGTCAAATACCAAAAGCGAAGTCCAAAATGACCGCCAGAAAGTGGTTGTCGTGGTTTACAAGACATCATCGGAACACTTCGCAGTAATATACCCGCACTGGGGTTTAATATCAGCGAAACAACCCTTTTGTATAATAAACCTAAAGAGAGCCAAAGTCGAGCGCTCAGACATAGATCCCGACCATCAGTTCAGTCTATTGTCTTTTAGAGACTCAGATCTGTCGATGCATTTGTGTTTTACCGAAGATATTGATAACAAGAGAAGTGAAGCCAACTTTCAAACAATTGAGTCGTGGATTAATGCACTTCAGGCAGAAGTCAACGAATATGAGAATACAGTCGGACATCACTGGAAGTTGTCATCAAAGAGAAGAGTCTCCAAATCGAGTCTTTTATCTGTTTTGAATGAAGACAGTGAAGAATATGGCATATAATCAGTGATTGAATGACATTTTGTCTCATTTTTGTCGATTTTCATCGTTAGTTCAGATATTGACCCGAAATTCATATAGTCTTCAACTTTTGAACGAAAATCATTTAAATCAAAAGACTCGAAGCAAATAATAATTGACTGAAGGATAGCATTGACCCTAAAGTCAGTGCCAAAGCCTCAGATGAAAACGAAATGATTTGCTCTTCACTTCTCAAACATTATTTTTGTCAAAACTTGAAGTCAGAGGAAAAGCATTGGATTTAGTTTTTGCTTCTCTTATATTCTTATAACAATTGAATTATATTATGATTATATAGTTTTGCAAATAATTTCAGTTTTGATTTATTACTTTAGAGAAGAAAAAGTAAGAGAAATATATACATAAAAAAGTTTCGCATTCATTGTATTAAAACATTAAATTTTATTTATATGTTAATTGTATTAACGGTTTTATAATTTTATGATTTCATCGATTCATTAAAATCTAAATTATTGTAAATTGTGTTTCATTTGAATAAAATATAAGTAATTTATTATTCAATCTTTTGGTTTGAATTTTCAATTATTTTTTCTATTATTTAATATAAAATGTTTTTTCCGATAAAAACATAATGTTATTAATTGTTTTCATTTTGAGTATTACTCAGAATTGACTACACATTTGTTTCATACTCTAATTTAATACTAAAAATACATTTGATCATGGTGATTTGATGAGATGTGTGCTCATGAATCCTGTAATAGATTATTACAATTCAATGTCATTCGTTAGTGAAAACAAACATCTCTTATAAAATAATTTTCTCTTTAATGACTCAAATATTATATAAATTTTTCATTTGATTTTCTCTTCTGAAACAAAAGGCTAAGGGCGAGGTCTTTTTTATTGAAGTATCCACTATTGAAATAATGAAGGACAGCATCCCTGCAAATAATAATTTGATGATTAATAAAAGTTTACCCTGGGAACATACCAGGAGGTCATCAATTATGAAGATCTTTGAATATATCGTTATTTAATAGCTCTAAAACTACAATAATATTTGGATTTCACGACAAAAGTTTATCTAAACTTAATTTATGAACCAATGCTTCCAATTGTTTTCAATCTTCAAATGTCGCCCAAAACGGGACTACCTCAAAATCTCCAATTCCAAAATCCCCATGCCCAAAATCCCCAATTCCAAAATCTTCAAAACCAAAATCTCCAGACCCAAAATCCCCAATTTAAAAAACTCCAGACCCAGAATTCTAGGTTAGGTTAGGTAATTTAGGGTTAGGTTAGGCTATGTTAGATTAGGTTAGGTTAGGTTAGGTTAGGTTAGGCTTTGTTAAATTAGGTTAGGTTAGGTTAGGTTCTGGGTCTGGAGATTTTGGAATTGGGGATTTTGAATCTGGAGATTTTGTTTTTGAAGATTTTGGAATTGGGGATTTTGGGCATGGGGATTTTGGAATTGGGGATTTTGAGGTAGTCCCATAAATACTTATATTTGCATTTCTTTAACCTTTAAATGAGTTTCAATGATAATAGTTTCTAAATATACCTAGATAATGTTTGGGGCAAATTGTTTACTGAATTTTGTAAAATATGCCAAAAATCAGTTTAAATTTTTACAATTTTGTCATTAAGCGCAAATGTATAACTTAGAATTTTTAAAATATTTCAAAGAATTAAAAATTGATAAGGAAATTTGTAAAAATTTGGCACACTTTATTAAAAATCAGTAAATTTTTAAAAATTGCATGGTGATTTTGAAACTTTTGTATATTTTCTAAACTTGAATATGTAATGAATAAGTGATATAAATTTTATTAGAAAATTTCAACAACCACTGAATAAGCTTGATAATAGGAAACTATTGAAATGTTATTCATTTAATTAAATTATCCCCAACTGAAAAATCATGGGACGTCCTCCCTGGGAAATCTTGATGTTCAACCACGTGACAACTTATATTTCATTACATATTGAAACTCTTTTGGTTTGGGTTTTGCAAAACGAAGGCTACCTATCTGTGGCTCCGCATAAGGAATATCCAAATATTGTTCGATACTATGATTAAGAACTTGAATGGTCTGTCTCTTCACTACTCCAGACGTTGTTTTACAGAATCACTGAAAACATTATTAAAACAAATCGAATCTAAAATTATTTTTTAATTCATTTTTACTTCAATTCAATAAAATTATTGATTGAATATTTTTTATTCCTATTTATTCTAACAATTGATTATAACTACACTTTATATAATTACAGTCAAAGACCGATCATATGAAGTGATCGGGAAATCAAAAATAGTTCATAAGGTCCGTCAGTTAATAAGATAGATCATTTTATTATTAAAGGTAAAAAACATAATAAAAAGTAAATAATTACAGAAAATTAATATCA